>CAUPSL010000053.1:0-30051 GCA_963514005.1 Raja brachyura
CCCCTGATATCTTTAATCCTTTTCTCTCCCCCCCGCCCCCCTTTTCTCCTCTCTCTCTGCAGAAAATCCCCGTCTGCAGGCGGCGGCGTCGGTCCCTTTAAATATGCAAAGCGGCGGCGCGATGCGGCAAGTGACGTCACAACGGCGGCGGGCGGCGCTGGCGGTGAGTGACGCGGGCGGCGGCCAATGGGAGGCGGGCGGGGGGGGCGGGATCTCGGCCCTCCCCGCCTGGGATTTAAAGGGACCGCGTCCCCCTACAGCCCATTGTCACAGTCATTGGGATACACAGATTCACAGACAGACAGAGAGAGAGAGAGAGAGAGAGAGAGAGAGAGAGAGAGAGAAAGACACAGAGAAAGAGAGAGAGAGAGAGAGAGAGAGAGAGACACACACACAGAGAAAGACAGAGAGAGAGAGAGAGGGAGAGAGAGAGAGAGAGAGAGAGAGAGACACAGAGAGAGAGAGAGAGAGAGAGAGAGAGAGAGAGAGAGAGACACACACACACACAGAGAAAGACACAGAGAGAGAGAGAGGGAGAGAGAGAGAGAGAGACAGAGAGAGGGGGAGACAGAGAGAGAGAGAGAGATAGAGAGACAGAGAGACAGACAGAGAGAGAGAGAGAGAGAGAGAGAGAGACAGAGACAGAGAGAGAGACAGAGAGAGAGAGAGACAGAGAGACAGACCGAAAGAGAGAGAGAGAGAGAGACACACACACACACACAGACAGAGAAAGACACAGAGAGAGAGAGAGGGAGACAGAGAGAGAGAGGCAGAGAGAGGGACAGACAGAGAGAGAGAGACACACACACACACAGAGACAGAGAAAGACACAGAGAGAGAGAGAGAGGGAGACAGAGAGAGAGGGAGACAGAGAGAAAGAGACAGACAGACAGAGAGAGAGGGAAGCAGAGAGAGAGACACAGAGAGAGACACAGAGAGACACAGAGAGACACAGAGAGAGAGAGAGACAGAGAGAGAGAGAGAGAGAGAGAGAGGGGGGGGGGCAGAGACATAGACAGAGACAAAGAGACCGAGAGAGAGAGAGATAGAGAGGGATGTAGAGGCATGGATACAAAGATCCAGAGATTAATTTGAGACACAGAGTCAAAGATCCATAGATTCAAAGAGGCAGACATCATCTCTTCAGCCTGCAGAAAGGTCTCGACCTGAAACATCACCTATTCCTTTCCTCCACAGATGCTGCCTGACCCGCTGAGTTACTCCAGCCTTTTTGTGTCTGTCTTCGGTTTAAACCAGCATCTGCAGTTCCTCCCTAAGCCCAAAAACTCAACGTTATTGCCTTTACCCTGTGTCAGTACACTGTGGACGTCTCGAATGATTCATAGCATGGAAACAAGCCCTTTGGCCCAACTTGCCCACACCGACCAACATGTCCCATAACTCACTATAATACAATATAACACCCTATATCACCATAATATGATATCATTTACTATAAAACACTACAACATAATATAGCGCAACATAATACAATATAATACACTATGCCACACACCATAAGGGATGGCGGGACTGTCAAATGCTGAGAGAATGGAGCGGCTGGGCTTGTACACTCTGGAGTTTAGAAGGATGAGAGGGAATCTTATTGAAACATATAAGATTGTTAAGGGTTTGGACACGCTAGAGGCAGGAAACATGTTCCCGGTGTTGGGGCAGTCCAGAACCAGGGGCCACACACTTAGTTTAAGAATAAGGAGTAAGCCATTTAGAACAGAGATGAGGAAACACTTTTTCTCACAGAGAGTGGTGAGTCTGTGGAATTCTCTGCCTCAGAGGGCGGTGGAGGCCGGTTCTCTGGATGCTTTCAAGAGAGAGCTAGATAGGGCTCTTAAAGATAGCGGAGTCAGGGGATATGGGGAGAAGGCAGGAACGGGGTACTGATTGGGGACGATCAGCCATGGTCATATTGAATGGCGGTGCTGGCTCGAAGGGCCGAATGGCCGACTCCTGCACCTATTGTCCATTGTCTATTGTCATTATACAATATAAAACTCTGTGACGCACTATAATACAGTATAACACACCAGAATAAAATATAATTCACAATAACACACCACAGTGCAATATTATTTTAATATAATACAAAATAATACTGTATTACACATCTTATTACAACATAACGCACCATAATACATATCGCACCATAATACAATGTAATACATTATACACACCTTAACACAACATAACACACTATAAAACAGCACAACACACTATAATACAAAATGTGGTTAATGCCCCTCACCAAGATGGTCGCCATCATCATCATCATACGCCCCTCGCCAAGATGGTCACCATCACTACATACGCCCCTCACCAAGATGGTCACCATCATCATCATACGCCCCTCACTAAGATGGTCACCATCATACGCCCCTCACCAAGATAGTCATCATCACTACATACGCCCATCACCAAGATGGTCGCCATCATACGCCACTCACCAAGATGGTCACCATCATTTGCCCCTCACCAAGATGGTCGCCATCGCTACATACGCCCCTCACCAAGATGGTCGCCATCATACGCCCCTCACCAAGATGGTCACCATCGCTACATACACCCCTCACCAAGATGGACACCATCGCTACATACGCCCCTCACCAAGATGGTCACCATCGCTACATACACCCCTCACCAAGATGGTCAACATCACCATCATACGCCCCTCACCAAGATGGTCGCCATCACTACATACACCCCTCACCAAGATGGTCACCATCGCTACATACACCCCTCACCAAGATGGTCACCACCATCATACGCCCCTCACCAAGATGGTCACCATCACTACATACACCCCTCACCAAGATGGTCACCATCGCTACATACACCCCTCACCAAGATGGTCACCATCGCTAAATAATCCCCTCACCAAGATGGTCACCATCGCTACATACACCCCTCACCAAGATGGTCACCATCGCTACATACGCCCCTCATCAAGATGGTCACCATCACTACATACACCCCTCACCAAGATGGTCGCCATCACTACATACACCCCTCACCAAGATGGTCACCATCACTACATACACCCCTCACCAAGATGGTCACCACCATCATACGCCTCTCACCAAGATGGTCACCATCACAACATACGCCCCTCACCAAGATGGTCGCCATCATACGCCCCTCACCAAGATGGTCACCATCATACACCCCTCACCAAGATGGTCACCATCGTCACATACGCCCCTCACCAAGATGCTCACCATCATACGCCCCTCACCAAGATGGTCGCCATCATACACCCCTCACCAAGATGGTCGCCATCGCCACATACGCCCCTCACCAAGATGGTCAATCATACGCCCCTCACCAAGATGGTCACCATTGCCACATACGCCCCTCACCAAGATGGTCACCACCGCTACATACGCCCCTCACCAAGATGGTCACCATCATACGCCCCTCACCAAGATGGTCACCATCGCCACATATGCCCGTCACCAAGATGGTCACCATCATACGCCCCTCACCATGATGGTCATCATCATACGCCCCTCACCAAGATGGTCACCATCGCTACATATGCCTCTCACCAAGATGGCCACCATCGCCACATACAGCCCTCACCAAGATAGTCACCATCATACGCCCCTCACCAAGTTGGTCACCATCATACGCCCCTCACCATGATGGTCATCATCATACGCCCCTCACCAAGATGGTCACCATCGCTACATATGCCCCTCACCAAGATGGTCGCCATCACACGCCCCTCACCAAGATGGTCGCCATCATACGCCCCTCACCAAGACAGTCACCATCATACGCCCCTCACCAAGATGGTCACCATCACTACATATGCCCCTCACCAAGATGGTCACCATCGCCATCATACGCCACTCACCAAGATGGTCACCATCATACGCCCCTCACCAAGATGGTCGCCATCGCTACATACGCTCCTCACCAAGATGGTCGCCATCGTACGCCCCTCACCAAGATGGTCACCATCGCTACATACACCCCTCACCAAGATGGTCACCATCGCTACATACTCCCCTCACCAAGATGATCACCATCGCTACATACACCCCTCACCAAGATGGTCAACATCACCATCATACGCCCCTCACCAAGATGGTCGCCATCACTACATACACCCCTCACCAAGATGGTCACCATCGCTACATACACCCCTCACCAAGATGGTCACCACCATCATATGCCCCTCACCAAGATGGTCACCATCACTACATACGGCCCTCACCAAGATGGTCACCACCATCATACGCCCCTCACCAAGATGGTCACCATCACTACATACATCCCTCACCAAGATGGTCACCATCGCTACATACACCCCTCACCAAGATGGTCACCATCGCTACATAATCCCCTCACCAAGATGGTCACCATCGCTACATACACCCCTCACCAAGATGGTCACCATCGCTACATACGCCCCTCATCAAGATGGTCACCATCACTACATACACTCCTCACCAAGATTGTCGCCATCACTACATACACCCCTCACCAAGATGGTCACCACCATCATACGCCTCTCACCAAGATGGTCACCATCACTACATACGCCCCTCACCAAGATGGTCGCCATCATACGCCCCTCACCAAGATGGTCGCCATCATACACCCCTCACCAAGATGGTCACCATCGCCACATACGCCCCTCACCAAGATGGTCACCATTGCCACATACGCCCCTCACCAAGATGGTCACCACCGCTACATACGCCCCTCACCAAGATGGTCACCATCATACGCCCCTCACCAAGATGGTCACCATCGCCACATATGCCCGTCACCAAGATGGTCACCATCATACGCTCCTCACCAAGATGGTCACCATCGCCACATACGCCCCTCACCAAGATGGCCACCATCGCCACATACAGCCCTCACGAAGATAGTCACCATCATACGCCCCTCACCAAGTTGGTCACCATCATACGCCCCTCACCATGATGGTCACCATCATACACCCCTCACCAAGATGGTCACCATCATACGCCCCTCACCAAGATGGTCATGATCATACGCCCCTCACCAAGATGGTCATAGAAACATAGAAACATAGAAACATAGAAATTAGGTGCAGGAATAGGCCATTCGGCCCTTCGAGCCTGCACCGCCATTCAATATGATCATGGCTGATCATCCAACTCAGTATCCCGTACCTGCCTTCTCTCTATACCCTCTGATCCCCTTAGCCACAAGGGCCACATCTAACTCCCTCTTAAATATATCCAATGAACTGGCCTCAACTACCCTCTGTGGCAGAGAATTCCAGAGACCCACCACTCTCTGTGTGAAAAAATTCCTTCTCATCTCGGTCCTAAAGGATTTCCCCCTTATCCTTAAGCTGTGACCCCTTGTCCTGGACGCCCCCAACATCGGGAACAATCTTCCTGCATCTAGCCTGTCCAACCCCTTAAGAATCTTGTAAGTTTCTATAAGATCCCCTCTCAATCTCCTAAATTCTAGAGAGTATAAACCGAGTCTATGCAGTCTTTGTTCATAAGACAGTCCTGACATCCCAGGAATCAGTCTGGTGAACCTTCGCTGCACTCCCTCTATGGCAATAATGTCCTTCCTCAGATTTGGAGACCAGAACTGTACGCAATACTCCAGGTGTGGCCTCACCAAGACCCTATACATGGTCATCATCATACGCCCCTCACCACGATGGTCACCATCATACGCCCCTCACCAAGATGGTCATCATCATACGCCCCTCACCAAGATGGTCATCATCATACGCCCCTCACCAAGATGGTCACCATCATACGCCCCTCATCAAGATAGTCATCATCATTACATACGCCCCTCACCAAGATGCTCACCATCATACGCCCCTCACCAAGATAGTCACCATCATACGCCCCTCACCAAGATGGTCACCATCATACGCCCCTCATCAAGATAGTCATCATCACTACATACGCCCCTCACCAAGATGGTCACCATCATACGCCCCTCACCAAGATGGTCACCACCATACGCCCCTCACCAAGATGGTCACCATCATACACCCCTCACCAAGATGGTCACCATCATACGCCCCTCACCAAGATGGTCATCATCATACGCCCCTCACCAAGATGGTCATCATCACTACATACGCCCCTCACCAAGATGGTCACCATCATACGCCCCTCACCAAGATGGTCACCATCATACGCCCCTCATCAAGATAGTCATCATCACTACATACGCCCCTCACCAAGATGGTCACCATCATACGCCCCTCACCAAGATGGTCACCACCATACGCCCCTCACCAAGATGGTCACCATCATACACCCCTCACCAAGATGGTCACCATCATACGCCCCTCACCAAGATGGTCACCATCATACGCCCCTCACCAAGATGGTCATCATCACTACATACGCCCATCACCATGAAGGGCAGCAAAGAAGTCGAAGCCAAATAACCGAACGGAAAAGAAGCCAAAACGCCAAATAACCGCAAGCATACAAAGCTGAAAAGCCAACTAACCGAATGGGCGCTCTGCTGAAACGCCACGTAAACGAAAGGCGGTGTCACCTACAGGCCAACTAACCGAATGGGCGCTCTGCTGAAAAGTCAAATAACGGACATGACATCACCGGGGGGGTGGGACTTGTCTGCGATTGTTCCAGACCCCCGCGTCCATCACATCACTGGCCGGTGGTGACGGGAGGGTGGGGGCCATTTTCCCACACAAGCCGTTATTTGACTTTTCCACAGAGCAGCCATTCGGTTCGTTGGCTTGTAGGCGACGCAGCTTTTCGGAGAGTTGGCGTTTCAGCAGGGCGGCCATTCGGTGAGTTGGTTTGTGGGCGTCCCGCCGTTTCGGGTCGTTGGCGTTTCAGCTTTGTTTCCATTGGCGTATTTGGCTTCCACTTCTTTGCTTCGGGTTCGTGTCCTTCGAGGCCACGTCCTCACACGCCCGGCTGATGACCCGGTGATGCCGGGTGGGACGGGGGAGCCCGTGGGGAGAGACAAGGGGACACAGGGGGCAGGGCTGGGGGAGGGGAGTCACAGAGTCCCACATATTCACCACCCTCTGACTAAAGAAATTCCTTCCCATCTCCTTCCTAAGGGAATGCCCTTTAATTCTGAGGCTGTGCCCTCTGGTGCTAGACTCTCCCACTAGTGGAAACATCCTCTCCACGTCAACTCTATCCGGGCCTTTCACTATTTGGGAACTTTTTAATGAGGATCCCCCTCCCCTCATTCTTCTAAATTCCAGCGAGGACAGGCCCAGTGCAGACAAACGCTCATTGTACATTCACCCACTGGTTCCTGGGATCGTTCTGGTAAACCTCCTCTGGACCCTCTGCAGAGCCAAGCACATCCTTCCTCAGATATGGGACCCAAAGCTGCTCACAATGGCCCATGTCCCTCCAAACCTGTCCTATCCATGTATCTGTCCAAGGGTCTTTTAAACATTGGGATAGTCCCAGCCTCAACTACCTCCTCCAGCAGCTCGTTCCATACACCCACCACCCTCTGTGTGGAAAAGTTGCCCCTCAGATTCCTATGTTTCAGAAAGAACTGCAGATGCTGGAAAAATCGAAGGTAGACAAAAAAGCTGGAGAAACATCCACTTAGCATCTATGGAGCGAAGGAATAGGCGACGTTTCGGGTCAAGCCCCTTACTCAGACTGAAGAAGGGTCAGTCTGAAGAAGGGTCTCGACATGAAAAGTCGCCTATTCCTTCGCTCCATAGATGCTGCCTCACCCGCGGAATTTCTCCAGCTTTTTCGTCCACCTCAGATTCCTTAAACCAATGTCCTCAGGTCCTTGATGCCCCTACTCTGGGCAAGAGACTCTGTGCGTCTGTCTACCCAATCTATTCCTCTCATGATTTCAGGGCTGCCAACTCTCACGCATTGAGGGTGAGAATCACACATCTCACAAAATGCGCACGCTCTCACGCTGATCACAAAAATTTCTCACGCTCAAATTAAAAAATAAAAATAAATAAATAAAGTCAAGGTTCGAGATTCAAGAGAGTTTATTGTCATGTGCCCCAGATAGGACAATGACATTCTAGCTTTGCTTCAGCACAACAGAATATAGTCGGCACAAATAAATACAGCACAGACCAGTGTGTCCATATACCAATGAATATATATATATACACACATGAATAAATAAACTGATAAAACGTATAATGGGCTATTAATGTTCAGAGTTGTGTTTGAGTTGAGTTTAATAGCCTGATGGCTGTGGGGAAGCAGCTATTCCTGACCCTGGTCGTTGCAGTCTTCAGGCTCCTGTACCTTCTACCTGAAGGCAGCGGGGAGATGAGTGTGTGGTCAGGGTGGTGTGGGTCCTTGATGATGCTGGCAGCCTTTTTGAGGCAGCGACTGCGATAGATCCCCTCGATGGTGGGGAGGTCAGAGCCGATGATGGACTGGGCAGTGTTTACTACTTTCTGCAGTCTTTTCCGCTCCAGGGCGCTCAAGTTGCCGAACCAAGCCACGATGCAACCGGTCAGCAAGCTCTCTACTGTGCACCTGTAGAAGTTCGAGAGAGTCCTCCTTGACAGACCGACTCTCCGTAATCTTCTCAGGAAGTAGAGGCACTGATGAGCTTTCTTTATAATTGCATCAGTGTTCTGGGACCAGGAGAGATCTTCAGAGATGTGCACGCCAAGGAATTTGAAGCTCTTGACCCTCTGCACCATCGACCCGTTGATATAAATGGTACTGTGGGTCCCCATCCTACTCCTTCCAAAGTCCACAATCAGTTCCTTGGTTTTGCTGGTGTTGAGGGCCAGGTTATTGTGCTGGCACCATATGGACAGTCGCTCGATCTCTCTTCTATACTCCGACTCATCTCCATCAGTGATGGGGACGAGTCGGAGGACAAGTCACTTGATTGGCCTCATCAGCGACAACGATGAGTCGGTCTACAGGGAGGAGGTCCAGCTCCTAGCAGCATGGTGCGGTGACAACAACCTGGCCCTTAACTCCAAGAAGACCAAGGAGCTCATTGTGGACTACAGAAGGTCTAGGGGCTGCACGCACACCCCCATCCAGAGGTGGAACGTGTTTCCAGCTTCAGGTTTCTGGTTGTCAACATCTCTGATGACCTCTCTTGGACCCACAATACATCTACACTGGTCAAGAAGGCTCACCAGCGTCTCTTCTTCCTGAGGAGACTGAAGAAGGTCCATCTGTCTCCTCAGATCCTGGTGAACTTCTACCGCTGCACCATCGAGAGCATCCTTACCGACTGCATCACAGTATGGTATGGCAACTGCTCTGTCTCCGACCGGAAAGCATTGCAGAGGGTGGTGAAAACTGCCCAACGCATCACCGGTTCCTCACTCCCCTCCATTGAGTCTGACCATAGCAGGCGATGACTGCGAAGGGCGCGCAGCATCGTCAAGGACTGCTCTCACCCCAGCCACAGACTGTTTACCCTCCTCCCATCCGGGAGGCGCTACAGGTCCCTCCGTTGTCTGACCAGCAGGTTCAGGAACAGCTTCTTCCCTGTGGCTGTTACAATACTTAACTCTGCACCTCGCTGATTGCCAGTCACCCCCCCACCCCGGACACTCCTTCCCCCAGTATAATTGCACTACTGATACTGTGTGTACATATATATATTTTGCCGTTCATTATTCTGTGTTGGCTCTTCTGGGGGAGATGCTAACTGCATTTCCTTGTCTCTGTACTGTACACTGCACAATGACAATTAAAGTTTGAATCTGAATCTGAATCTGAGTGGTACGTCCCACAACAGTCAGCAAACTTGATGATGGAGTTCACTCTATGTCCGGCTACGCAGTCACGAGTATAGATTGAGGAACATTTCAATTGGCCCAAGGCTTCTAGACAGGCAGGTGCCGTCAGGGTGGGCAAGGCAGGCACTGCCTACCCGGACTAAAATTATGAAATGGCAATTATTAAATGTAAATAGTAAAGGCATGGGAGAACTATGCCTATGTAAGAGATCGATCTCTTAGGTAGGCATAATTCTCCGTGTCTTTCATCCGCAGCGCTTGTAACACGGGAAGCTCTGTGCAGCCCACGTGCCGTCAGCGCTGCCTGAAGCCGTCACTTTCAAGCGGGGCTGAAGGCAGCAGAAATTCTGCCTTTGTAGCACTGCGCATGCGCATCATCATACTGCGCATCAGTCTACTGCGCATGCGCAGCGCATGTTTCTTGGCGGGGTTTACAACCATGGTTTGTCGTTTACCAATGATGTGGTAAGTACATTTTGTGATTTTTTTAAAAATACCCGTATTTCCCGGGGTGGGGTGGTGGGGGGAGAGCTCCTTTCACAGCGTTTGGGGAGTCTGGCCCGGGGTAAAGTTGCGGGGAGGGCACGAATGTTATGAACGAGGGGTCGGGAGCAGCCACTTGCGACGCTCCTTGCACGGGGTATGGAATGCCACCGCATGGAGGCCGGGGGGGGGGGGAGAGGGAGAGAGAGAAGTAGCTCGGGTGGCCGAGCGGCCGCCGGGCCGGACAGCGGAACCAGCCGCCACCTTAGCTCCTTCTGCCGGTCCCTGCTCACCTCTGACAGCTCTCCGTCTAAAAACCTCTCTCCTGCCGCTCGCTGGCCTCACTCATGTCCTTAAATTCCGACAGCGTATTGAGGTTACTCGGCTGTGGGAATTTAAGGATTTGCAGGAAGCCGCTGACATGAGTGAAGTCGGCGAACGGCAGGTGACAGGTGTTCCGAAGGAGAGCACTGCCAAAGGTGAGCGGGCCGGCAGAAGGCGCTGAAGTGGCGGCCAGTTCTGCTGTCGGGTCCCGGTGGCCGCTCCCCGAGCTGCTTCTAACCCCAGCTACAGTGCGTGGCTTCGCGCCCGGACAGCTGCGGTGGCGGTGAGTGAGTGAGTTACTGGCAGTATCCCCGACACCCTCCTTCTCAACGCTCCTGCCCTCCCCACAACTTTACCCCTGGCACAGACTCTCCACACGCTGTGAAAGGAACTGTTCCCCCAATTGGTCTGGGACTAGGAAGCTTAGGAAGGGCAAATTGAAATGTCACTGTTTTTATATATTGATTTATTTAACGGGGAGAACAATCTGTGCGTGCGCGGTTTAAATTTGTTTTAAAGCGGACTGAGTGCCTACCCTGAGTAATTACTCACGGCATGTGCCTGCTTCCAGATCACCTCCACACTCACCAATGCGAGTAGTTTTCTGTGGGTGGGTTTCCCGTAAAGAAGGGGCAATTTAATTGTCTTAGAGTCTTAAGCTCACTATTTAAAACGGCAAACTGCAGCACATTTGACATTGATGCAACCAACATCTGCTGGTGCTGGAAACTCAAAATAAAGCTAAAATAGTTTTAGAGGCGAGTAAGGACCAGGAGGGGGATATATTGACCAGCTCCGCCTTTAACCCTGTCATACCCGCTAGCTTGATCACCAAACTCAGCGGTCTTGGCATCTCCACCTCCCTCTGCAATTGGACACGGGATTTCCTCACTAACGGACCCCAGTCTGTTCGGGTCAACAACCTCACCTCCTCCACTATAACACTGAACACCGGCGTGCCACAGGGCTGTGTGCTCAGCCCTCTCCTCTACTCCCTCTTCACGCACGACTGCATCCCCAAGTATGGCTCCAACGCCATCATAAAATTTGCCGACGACACCACGGTGGTAGGACTGATCAGCGACAACGACGAGTCAGCCGACAGGGAGGAGGTCCAGCACCTGACTACCTGGTGTGCCAACAATAACCTCGTCCTCAACTCCCAGAAGACGAAGGAAAGCATTGTTGACTTTCTGAAGAGCAGAGGGGGGCAGACACACCCCCATCCATATAAACGGGACTGAGGTGGAGCGGGTCTCCAACTACAAATTCCTCGGGGTACACATCTCGGAGGATCTGTCCTGGTCCCTCAACACCTCCAAGCTGATCAAAAAGGCATCAGGAAGCAGCGCCTTTACTTCCTGAGGAGGCTCAAAAAAGCCCACCTGTCCCCCCCAGATCCTGACCAACTTTTACCGCTGCACCATCGAAAGCATCCTGACCACCTGCTTTACGGTATGGTACAGCAGTTGCACCGTGGCAGACAGGAAGGCACTACAACGGGTGGTGAAAACCGCCCAGTACATCATCGGTGCCCCGCTCCCTGCCATGGATGCCCTCCACCCAAAACGGTGTCTGAGACGGGCCGGGGAGATCATCAAAGCCCCCTCACACCCTAACCATGGACTGTTTGCCCTCCTACCATCAGGGAGGCGGTACAGAAGCCTCAGGTCCCGCACTAGTAGGATGAGGAACAGCTTCTACAACAACACCATCACACTGCTGAACTTGGAGTCCCGCCGATAGATTTCTCCAGTCTCTCCGTCCACATTGTGAACAGAGAGGGTACAGAGGAGATTTACTAGAATGTTGCCTGGGTTCCAGCAACTAAGTTACAGAGAAAGGTTGAACAAGTTAGGTCTTTATTCTTTGGAGCGCAGAAGGTTACGGGGGGACTTGATTGAGGTCTTTAAAATGATGAAAGGGATAGACAGAGTTGACGTGGATAAGCTTTTCCCATTGAGGGTAGGGAAGATTCAAACAAGAGGGCAAGACATGAGAATTAAGGGACAGAAGTTCAGGGGTAACATGAGGGGGAACTTCTTTACTCAGAGAGTGGTGGCTGTGTGGAATGATCTTCCTGCAGAAGTGGTGGTGGCAGGATCGATTTTAACACTTAAAAGTAAAGTGGATAGGTCTATGGACGGGAAGGGAATGGAGGGGTATGGTCTGAGTGCAGGTAGATGGGAGTAGGGGAAAATAAATGGTCAGCACGGACTGGAAGGGCCGAGAGGGCCTGTTTCTGTGCTGTAATTGTTATATGGTTATTGTCTGCATTCTGTATTTATTTTCTATATTGCTATCACTACGAACTGACGCTAAACTGCATTTCGTTGCCCCTATACTTGTATTTGTGCAATGACATTAAGGTTGAATTGAATACAAGGTGAATGAATGCATAGACTTTTTCCCAGGATAGGTGATTCAAGAACTAGAGGGCTTTGTTTTTTTATGGGCTGTCAAACTACCGGCTCATGGGATGACTTGGAGGAAAAAAAATAGTTTAGATGGTGTGAGAGGTGAGACACGGCGGTGGTCCCAGCACTGACCCCTCACAGAGGAACCGCTCACACCTCCCACCCTCACCTCCGGCGGCTCTGTCCGGCAGCCGCTCTGTGAGGGAAATGTTCCCCGGGCATCGCCAAGCCTCCGCTCACTCCGGATGTTGCCGCCGCTTCACTGACACACACTCTCACACACAACCTAACACACACTCTCACACACACTCTCTCACACACACTCTTACACACAACCTAACACACACACTCACACACACTCTCACACACACTCTCACACACACTCTCACACACAACCTAACACACACTCACACACACTCTCACACACACTCTCACACACACTCTTACACACAACCTAACACACACACTCACACACACACTCTCACACACACTCTCACACACACTCTCACACACAACCTAACACACACTCTCACATACACTCTTACACACACATTCTTACACACAACCTAACACACACTCTCACACACACTCTCACACACACTCTCACACACACTCTCACACACAACCTAACACACACACTCACACACACTCTCACACACACTCTCACACACACACTCTTACACACACTCTCACACACTCTCACACACAACCTAACACACTCTCACACACACTCTCACACACTCTTACACACACTCTCACACACAACCTAACACACACTCTCACACACACTCTCACACACACTCTCACACACACTCTCACACACAACCTAACACACACTCTCACACACACTCTCACACACACTCTCACACACACTCTCACACACACTCTCACACACAACCTAACACACACTCTCACACACAACCTAACACACACTCTCACACACAACCTAACACACACTCTCACACACACTCTCACACACACTCTCACACACACTCTCACACACACTCTCACACACACTCTCACACACACTCACACACACAACCTAACACACACTCTCACACACAACCTAACACACACTCTCACACACAACCTAACACACACACTCTCACACACAACCTAACACACACTCTCACACACAACCTAACACACAACCTAACACACACTCTCACACACTCACACACACACACACACTCTCACACACACACTCTCACACACACTCTCACACACACTCTCACACACTCTCTCACACACTCTCTCACACACACACTCTCACACACACTCTCACACACACTCTCACACACACTCTCACACACACTCACTCTCACACACACTCACACACACACTCTCACACACACTCTCACACACACACTCTCACACACTCACACACACTCACTCACACACACACTCACACACACTCACACACACTGTCACACACACACTCTCACACACACACTCTCACACACACACTCTCACACACACACTCTCACACACACTCTCACACACACTCTCACACACACTCTCACACACACTCTCACACACACTCTCACACACACTCTCACACACAACCTAACACACACACTCTCACACACACACCCTCACACACCCTCACACACACTCTCACACACACCCTCACACACACCCTCACCCACACCCTCACACACACTCTCACACACTCTCACACACACTCTCACACACACTCTCACACACTCTCACACACTCTAACACACACTCTCACACACACTCTCACACACTCACACACACTCTTACACACAACCTAACACACACACTCACACACACACTCTCACACACACTCTCACACACACTCTCACACACTCTCACACACACTCTCACACACACTCTTACACACAACCTAACACACACTCTCACACACACTCTCACACACACTCTCACACACACTCTCACACACAACCTAACACACACTCTCACACACAACCTAACACACACTCTCTCTCACACACTCTCACACTCTCTCACACACACTCTCACACACACTCTCACACACACTCTGACACACACTCTGACACACACTCTGACACACACTCTCACACACACCCTCACACACAACCTAACACACACTCTCACACACACTCTGACCCTCAACCTAACACACACTCTCACACACAACCTCACACACAACCTAACACACACTCTCACACACACTCTCACACACACTCTCACACACACTCTCACACACAACCTAACACACACTCTCACACACACTCTCACACACACTCTCACACACACCCTCACACACACTCTCACACACACTCTCACCCACACTCTCACACGCACTCTCACACTCTCTCTCACACACACTCTCACACACACTCTCACACACACTCTCACACACTCTCTCACACACACTCTCACACACACTCTCACACTCTCTCACACACACTCTCACACACACTCTCACACACACTCTCACACACTCTCACACACTCTCACACACTCTCACACACACTCTCACACTCTCACACACACTCTCACACACACCCTCACACACAACCTAACACACACTCTCACACACACTCTCACACACACTCTCACACACACTCTCACACAACCTAACACACACTCTTACACACAACCTAACACACACTCTCACACACACCCTCACACACACCCTCACACACACTCTCACACACACTCTCACACACACTCTCACACACACTCTCACACACACCCTCACACACACTCTCACACACACTCTCACACACAACCTAACACACACTCTCACACACACTCTCACACACACTCACACACTCTCACACACACTCTCACACACACTCTCACACACACTCTCACACACACTCTCACACACACTCTTACACACAACCTAACACACACACACTCTCACACACTCTCACACACACTCTCACACACACTCTCACACACAATCCAACACACAACCTAACACACACACTCTCACACACACTCTCACACACAACCTAACACACAACCTAACACACACACTCTCACACACTCACACACACTCTCACACACACTCTCACACACAACCTAACACACTCTCACACACAACCCAACACACAACCTAACACACACACTCTCACACACTCTCACACACACTCTCACACACAACCTAACACACACTCTTACACACAACCTAACACACACTCTCACACACACCTTCACACACACCCTCACACACACTCTCACACACACCCTAACACACACTCTCACACACAACCCAACACACAACCTAACACACACACTCTCACACACTCTCACACACACTCTCACACACAACCTAACACACACTCTTACACACAACCTAACACACACTCTCACACACACCCTCACACACACCCTCACACACACTCTCACACACACTCTCACACACACTCTCACACACACTCTCACACACACCCTCACACACACTCTCACACACACTCTCACACACTCTCACACACACTCTCACACACACTCTCACACACAACCTAACACACACACTTTCACACACACTCACACACTCTCACACACTCTCACACACACTCTCACACACACTCTCACACACTCTCACACACAACCTAACACACACACACTCTCACACACTCTCACACACACTCTCACACACACTCTCACACACAACCCAACCCACAACCTAACACACACACTCTCACACACTCTCACACACAACCTAACACACAACCTAACACACACACTCTCACACACTCACACACACTCTCACACACACTCTCACACACAACCTAACACACACACTCTCACACACTCTCACACACACTCTCACACACACTCTCACACACACTCTCACACACACTCTCACACACTCTCACACACTCTTACACACTCTCACACACACTCTCACACACACTTTCACACACACTCTCACACACACTCTCACACACACTCTCACACACACTTTCACACACACTCTCACACACACTCTCACACACACTCTCACACACAACCTAACACACACTCTCACACACAACCTAACACACTCTCACACACAACCTAACACACACCCTTACACACACACAAGGTTTAAAGAGATATGGGCCAAATGCGGATAAATGGGACTAGTTTAGATGGGGCATCTTGATCTGCATGGACAAGTTGGGATGAAGGGCCTGTTTCCATGCTGGAAGACTGTGACACACTGTACACTGTCTGGAGAGGATCCAGGGATGATTATAAAAGGGTACACAAAAAGCTGGAGAAACTCAGCGGGTGCAGCAGCATCTAAGGAGCGAAGGAGATAGGTAACGTTTCGGGCCGAACCCCTTCTTCAGATTATAAAAGGGCTGGACAAGCTAGATGCAGGAAAAATGTTCCCAATGTTGGGCGAGGCCAGAACCAGGGGCCACAGTCTTAGAATAAAGGGGAGGCCATTTAAGACTGAGGTGAGAAAACACTTTTTCACCCAGAGAGTTGTGAATTTGTGGAATTCCCTGCCACAGCGGGCAGTGGAGGCCAAGTCACTGGATGGATTTAAGAGAGAGTTAGATAGAGCTCTAGAGGCTAGTGGAGTCAAGGGATATGGGGAGAAGGCAGGCACGGGTTATTGATTGGGGACGATAAGCCATGATCACAATGAATGGCGGTGCTGGCTCGAAGGGCTGAATGGCCTCCTGCACCTATTGTCTATGTTTCTCTACTTTATGAAGATGTTGGCAGGGCTGGAATTTTTTTTTCACTTTGAAGAAAGATTTGATGACTGGGATTGTATTCTCTGCTGGAACGGAGGTGAAGAACATACTTAGTTGAGGTGAATAATATTATGAGAATAGGGGGGTGTGCACGTAAGGTGACTGGGTCAGAGGGATTGACGCACGGAGCCCCTCAATCCATCTGGAGGACATCCGTAACTTCCGGTATATGTTATTAATGCAAGAAACGCGTATTTTCCTACCTGTTAAAAGCCGATAAAATGTAGAATTTCTGCGCTGTAAAAAATTGTGGAAGTCGGGGTAAGCGTGAGAGACATGTACCCAACTTCAGAATTCCAAAAGTGAAGGGAAATGAAGGTAAAGAGAAGCGAGAACTGGAGGGACAACAGCAGCTAAAGTGCTTGGCCAACATTACCCGTGTAGATATCGGAATTGAAAATATTGGGATTATCGTGTTTGCTCGCTGCATTTCATCAACAGTAAGGCATTATTTGTGGGGTTTTTTTATTCCTTTGGTATCAGAAGTGATAAATCTGGCTGTAAATGTTGCTTCAGAGGCGTTTTCCTTTTGTGTGTAAAAACCCACTTGAGAACCAGGGGCGATTTTAACATTTTACAGCCAGATTTATCACTTCTGAAACTTTTTAGATGCCAAGGGACTCAAGAAAAAGCACAAATAATGCCTTAGCTGATGAAATGCAGTGAGCAAACGGCCAATGCTCGCCAAGCACACTGGCTGTTGTTGCCCCTTCAGCTCTCGCTTCTATCTACCGTCATTTCTCCTCACTTTTGGAATTCTGAAGTAGGCTAAATGTCTCTCACGCTTATCCCCATTTCCATAATTATTTACAGCGCAAATATTGACCATTTTGGCCGGCGGGTTTTAACGGGCCCGCTACGCTGGAAACAGTGGTCAGTGGTTAGCTTGGCGTAGCGTGGCAACAGTAAGGGTCGTGGGTCGTGACCCCACTGCCGTGACACCTCCCTAAATACAAGACCTGTTTCGCTTAACAAAGAGTGTAGGGAGGGACTGCAGATGCTGGTTTAAACTGAAGATAGACACTAAAAACTGGAATAACTCAGCGGGACACGCAGCATCACTGGAGAGAAAGTCTGACGACATCTTTCCCCACAGCAGATGGATATTTGGGGACAATTAAATTTGGCCCAAAATGTGGTGGATGCCCCTCACCAAGATGGCCGCCATGGCAACAAACACCACTCACCAAGATGGCCAATGTAACGCCCCTCATCAAGATGGCCGCCGTCACTCCAATGGGGCACTTGCCCCGCACCAAGATGGCTTTCTTCCGCCCCAGTCACAGTCAATTCCGGCAATTGCCCCGCACCAAGATGGCCGCAGAATCCCCTCAGCCACACTCACTTCCGGCAATTGCCCCGCACCAAGATGACTTCCTTCCGCTCCAGGCACAGTCTCCTCCGGCAATTGCCCCGCACCAAGATGGCCGCAGTCACTCCAGTCACAGTCTCCTCCGGCAATTGCCCCGCACCAAGATGGCCGCCTCAGTCACAGTCACTCCCTGGCCTGAGATTTAAAGGGACCGCCTCCTCCCCCCCCCCCCCCCACTGCCAATTGCCACAGATATTGGGATAGAGCCCATGGATACACATATTCACAGAGAGATAGAGGCATAGAAACAAAGATCCAGAGATTAATTGAGACATAGTCAAAGATCCATAGATTCAAAGAGGCAGACATCATCTCTTCAGCCTGCAGAAAGGTCTCGACCTGAAACATCACCTATTTCTTTCCTCCACAGATGCTGCCTGACCCGCTGAGTTACTCCAGCCTTTCTGTGTCTGTCTTCGGTTTAAACCAGCATCTGCAGTTCCTCCCTAAGCCCAAAAACTCAACGTTATTGCCTTTATCCTGTGTCAGTACACTGTGGACGGCTCGAATGATTCATAGCATGGAAACAAGCCCTTTGGCCCAACTTGCCCACACCGACCAACATGTTCCATAACTCACTATAATACAATATAACACCCTATATCACACCATAATATAATATAATTTACTGTAAAACACTACAATATAATATAGCGCAATATAATACAATATAATACACTATGACACACTATTTTTAACACACCATAATACAATATAACACACTGACACCAGGCAGGTGCCTATCTTGCCTACCCTGACTAAAATTATATCATAGTAATAACTAAATATAAATAGTAAAGGCATGGGAGAATTATGCCTATGTAAGAGATCGATCTCTTAGGTAGGCATAATTCTCCGTGCCTTTCATCCGCATCCATACTGCACAAACTGGTTGAGCTTGCACTACACCGACACCATGTACCAGCAAGATCAAGGACCTGATCCTGGATTATTACCATAATTTCAGGCTGAGGGTGACTTCTGGGTCAGAAACATCAGACTGGCATCGGCTAGGAAAAGGAATAATTACGGGATGCACCATTTCTGTTATTCTTTTTGCTCTTGCCATGAACATGGTGGCCAAGTCAGCCTAGGTGGAATGCAGAGGCCCCCTAACCAAGTCTGGTGTGCGACAGCCCCCAATTAGAGCTTTTATGGACGACCTTACCATCACCACAAAATCGGGCACAGGAAGTAGGTGGATCCTACAAGGTCTTGAGAAACTTATCACCTGGGCAAGGATGAGTTTCAAGCCAACAAAGTCAAGGTCCATGGTGCTGAAGAAGGGGAAGGTAACTGACAGATTCCACTTCTTACTATCCGGAACTGCCATTCCCTCCATCACTGAGCAACCTGTCAAGAATTTGGGGAGGGTTTTTGACGCAAGTCTAAAAGACTCTGCCGCCATTCAAAAGTCTATCAAAGACCTTGAAGCCTGGTTCACCAAAGTCGACAAGTCAGGTCTGCCTGGCAGATTCAAGGCCTGGATCTATCAGCATTCCATCCTGCCCCGAGTCCTGTGGCCTCTGCTGGTTTACGCTGTTCCATTGACCACAGTTGAGTCCCTCGAAAGGAAGTTCAGCGGCTTTCTCCGCAGGTGGCTTGGCTTTCCCCGCAGCCTCAACAGTGCTGCACTGTATGTGACCAGTAACATCTTGCAGCTCCCATTCAGTGGCCTCACGGAAGAGTTTATGGTGGCGCGAACAAGAGAGGCACTGCAGTGCAGGGACTCCAGGGACCAGAAGGTGTCATCGGCTGGCATTGAGGTGAGAACAGGGAGGAAATGGAGGGCGGCAAAAGCAGTGGAGGTGGCAGAGTCACGCCTAAGGCAAAAGGCATTGGTGGGAGTCATGGCAACTGGCAGAGTGGGTTTGGGATACTTCCCTAAGACACCGGTTGGCAAGGCCCAGGGCAAGGAGAGACACCGTCTAATCCAGGAAGAGGTCCGAGCAGGTGTGGAGGAAGAGCTTGTGAGCAGGACGGTGGGGCTCAGGCAGCAGGGAGCGTGGACAAGGTGGGAGAGCATACCGCAGCGCAGGATTACCTGGTCAAACATCATGCAGGCAGACTTCCAGCGCGTCCGGTTCCTTGTCCAAGCTGTCTACGATGCCCTACCAAGTCCAGCAAACCTCCACGTCTGGGGCAAGAGCGAGACACCTTCCTGCCCACTTTGTTCTAGAAGAGGATCATTAGAACATCTTCTCAGCAGCTGCCCAAAGTCTCTTGGGGAAGGTCGCTATCAGTGGTGGCATGACCAGGTGCTCAAGGTGGTTGCTGAGAGCATAGCCACTGCCACCATGCACCAAAGAAATCAATCACTTTTGTCAAAGCTGGAGAGAAGCCCCGACCACAACCAAAAACAAGAACAGGCCTCCTCTACACAGCCACTGACTGTCAGCTGCACGTTGATCTGGGCAAACAGTTGAAATTTCCACAGCACATCACAGCAACATCACTCTGGCCAGACATGATCATCACCTCCGAAGTGACAAAACAGCTGATCATTCTGGAACTGACAGTGCCCTGGTAAGAGCGTATTGAAGAGGCTAATGAGAGGAAGCGCGCAAAGTACCAGGAACTGGTGGAGATGTGCCAGGACAGAGGCTGGAAGACATACTATGAGCCCATAGAGGTGGGCTGTAGAGGCTTTGCAGGACGGTCACTCTGCTAAGTCCTCAACCAGTTGGGCTTTACGGGGCTGGCAAAGAAGAGGGCCATTCAATCCGCAAGTGAAGCCGCAGTGAAAGCCACTAGGTGGCTTTGGATTAAGAGGGCTGATCCGTGGGCGGTTGCTGCTGGGATGCAAGTCGGGGCCTGATCAATCCCGGCTGGGTCGCCTGGGCAAGGGTGTCTGATGTTGTGAGACCCGAAACACCCGATGACCCCAGGTCACATCACTGAGGATGTGTCCCAGCGCATCTAGAAGATGTATCTTTCACACTGACACACTATTTTTAACACACCATAATACAATATAACACACTGACACCAGGCAGGTGCCGTCAGGGTAGGCAAGGTAGGCACTGCCTACCCAGAGTAAAATTATATCATAGTAATAACTAAATATAAATAGTAAAGGCATGGGAGAATGATGCCTATGTAAGAGACCGATCTCTTAGGTAGGCATAATTCTCCGTGCCTTTCATCCGCAGCGCTTGTAACACGGGAAGGTCTGTGCAGCCCACGTGCCGTCAGCGCGGCCTGAAGCCGTCAGTTTCAAGCGGGGCTGAAGGCAGCAGAAATTCTGCCTTTGCGGGGTTTTCAAATATGGTTTTCAGTTCCTTGGCGGGGTTTTCAAATATGGTTTGTCAATATTTTAAGTGTATCTTAGGTAACAAAGAGAGACGAATGGAGATTGTGTACCAATAATGTGGTAAGTACATTTTGTGTTTATGTTTTTAAATATTCTATTTTCCGGGGTGTAGGGGTGGGGGGAGAGCTCCTTTCACAGCATTTGGCGAGTCTGGCCCGGGGTAAAGTTGCGGGGAGGGCACGAATGTTATGAATGAGGGGATTGGGATAATGCCACTTGCGACGCTCCTTGCACGGTGGCGTGGAATGCCACCGCATTGAGGCCGATGGGGGGGGGGGGGGGGGAGGGGGGGGGGGGGGGGAGGGAGAGAAGTAGCTCGGGTGGCTGAGCAGCCGCCGGGCCGGACAGCGGAACCAGCCGCCACCTTAGCTCCTTCTGCCGGTCCCCGCTCACCTCTGGCAGCTCTCCGTCTAAAAACCTCTCTCCTGCCGCTCGCTGGCCTCACTCATGTCCTTAAATTCCGACAGCGCGATTGAGGTTACACGGCTGTGGGCATTTAAGGATTTGCAGGAAGCCGCTGACATGAGCGAAGTCGGCGAACGGCAGGTGACAGGTGTTCCGACGGCGAGCTCTGCCAAAGGTGAGCGGGCCGGCAGAAGGCGCTGAAGTGGCGGCCAGTTCTGCTGTCGGGTCCCGGTGGCCGCTCCTGCTTCTATCCCCAGCTACAGTGCGTGGCTTCGCGCCCAGAGAGCTGCGCTAGTTGTGAGTGAGTGAGTTACTGGCAGTATCCCCGACACCCTCCTTCTCAACACTCATGCCCTCCCCACAACTTTACCCCTGACTCTCCACACGCTGTGAAAGGAACTGTTTCCCCAATTGGTCTAGGACTATGAAGCCTAGGAAGGGCAAATTAAAATGTCACAGCTTTCTATCTATTTATTTATTTATTTATTTATTTAACGGAGAGAACAATCTGTGCATGCGCGGATTAATTTTTTAAAGCGGACTGAGTGCCTACTCTGAGTAATTACTCACGGCACGTGCCTGACTGACACACACCATAATCTATATTATTAAAAGTCTCATCTTGACCACTTCCTGTTTGCACTGCATATTGATTTAGAAAAAAACGCTATTACTTACGTCTGCGATGTTTGGCCATCTTACTTAGCGTTCCCCTCTGCTAGGCAGGACAAGAGGATTTTTCCCACTGATGAAAAATAAAAGACATATTAATGTTTAAAGAATGTTGAGATTCTCTCTCCTGTCAAAACCCAGAAGAGTGGCCGTGGCTCAGTCTCAGCAAGATGGGGGAGGGAGAGGTAATAACTCTCTGTCTTTGGTGGCCTTGCACCCTGCTTGAAATGGTATGAAAATGCACTTAAGTTTGGTGGCCTTGCACCCTGCTCGAAGTGGTATGAAACTGCACTTGAGTTTGGTGGCCTTGCACCCTGCTTGAAGTGGTATGAAAATGCACTTGAGTTTGGTGGCCTTGCACCCTGCTCGAAGTGGTATGAAACTGCACTTGAGTTTGGTGGCCTTGCACCCTGCTTGAAATGGTATGAAACTGCACTTGAGTTTGGTGGCCTTGCACCCTGCTTGAAGTGGCATGAAACTGCACTTGAGTTTGGTGGCCTTGCACCCTGCTTGAAGTGGCATGAAACTGCACTTGAATTTGGTGGCCTTGCACCCTGCTAGATATGGAATTTCAAGGAATAGCCGTGAGTCTATTAAAAGTAGTAAACACTGCCCAGTCCATCATCGGCTCTGATCTTCCTTCCATCGAGGGGATCTATCACAGTCGCTGCCTCGAAAAGGCTGTCAGTATCATCAAGGACCCACACCACCCTGGTCACACACTCATCTCCCCGCTACCTTCAGGTAGAAGGTACAGGAGCCTGAAGACTGCAACGACCAGGTTCAGGAATAGCTACTTCCCCACAGCCATCATGCTATTAAACTTGGCTCGGACAAAACTCTGAACATTAATAGCCCATTATCTGTTTATTTGCACTTTATCAGTTTATTTATTCATGTGTGCATATATTTATGTAATGGTATATGGACACACTGATCTGTTCTGTAGTCAATGCCTACTATATTCTGTTGTGCTGAAGCAAAGCAAGAATTTAATTGTCCTGTCAGGGACACATGACATTAAACTCTCTTGAATCTTGAGTCAACTGCCAGCCCACCAGCCGTGAGTGAGTGAGCTGCCAGCACACCAGGCTTGAGTGACTGAGCCGCCAGTGCAAAAATCCATTCGACCCACAATATCCATACTACCCCCCGGAAACCAGTCCCTTCAGCCCACAACACCCATACTAGCACTCCAGAACCCCCCCCCCCCCCCCCCAACTGGCCACCAATATTGGAATTGGTGGAGTGGTGGAATATTGCGTTGGGGGACCAGCCCTCCCGTGTGAAGCTGGAACCCAACAGGTTCCACTTAGTCTAGTGCAATATAGTCTCCGAGGTAAAACCCAAACAGTAGCCAGGACATAGGGTGCAAATTGAATCAGGAGTTATAATTGGAATGTCATAAAGGTAATGCTACGGTTGTTATGGGAGATTTAAACATGCAGGTAGACAGGGAAAATCAGGTTGGTCCTGGACCCCAAGAAAGGGACCTTGTAGAGTGCCTCCGTGATGGATTCTTCGAGCAGCTTGTATTGGGCCTACCAGGGAGGAGGCAATTCTGGATTTAGTGTTATGTAAAGAACCGGATTTGATAAAGGAACGAGGTTAATGAGCCATTAGGAGGTAGTGACCATAATATGGTCAGGTTTAATCTACAATTGGAGAGGGAGAAGGGTAGATCGGAGGTGTCAGTGTTGCAGTTGAATAAAGGGGACTATGGGGCCATGAGGGAGGAGCTGGCCAGAGTCGACTGGAAAGATACACTAGCAGGGATGACAGTGGAACAACAATGGCAGGTATTTCTGGGAATAATACAGAAGGTGCAGGATCAGTTCATTCCTAGGAGGAAGAAAGATTCCAAGGGCAGTAAGGGGTGACCGTGGCTGACAAGGGACGTCAGGGACAGTATAAAAATTAAAGAGAAGAAGTACAACGTAGCAAAGATGAGCGGGAAGCAAGAGGATTGGGTAATGTTTAAAGAACAACAGAAGATAACTTACTAAAAAGACAATGCGGGGAGAAAATACAAGGTACGAAGGTAAGCTAGCCAAGAATATAAAGCAGGATAGTAAAAGCTTCTTTAGCTATGTGAAAAGGAAAAAAAATAGTTAATTGAAGACTGAAAAAGGTGAATTTATTATGCGGAGCAAGGAAATGGCAGATGAGTTGAATAAGTACTTTGGATCCGTCTTCACAAAGGAGGACACAAACAATCTTCCTGATGTACTAGTGGCCAGAGGATCTGGGGTGATGGAGGAACTGAAGGAAATCAACATTAGGCAGGAAATGGTGTTGGGTAGACTGATGGGACTGAAGGCTGATAAATCCCCAGGGCCTGATGTTCTGCATCCCAGGGTACTTAAGGAAGTGGCTCTAGAAATCGTGGATGCATTGGTGATAATTTTCCAATGTTCTATAGACTCAGGATCAGTTCCTGTGGATTGGAGGGTAGCTAATGTTATCCCACTTTTTAAGAAAGGCGGGAGAGAGAAAATAGGAAATTATAGACCAGTTAGCCTGACAGTTAGCCAGTGGGGAAGATGCTGGGGTCAATCATAAAAGATGAAATAGCAGCACATTTGGATACCAGTAACAAGATCGGTCTGAGTCATATTAATGATCTGGATGAGGGAATTGAATGCAACATCTCCAAGTTTGCGAATGACACTAAGCTGGGGGGCAGTGTTAGCTGTGAGGAGGATGCTAGGAGGCTGCAAGGTGACTTGGATAGGCTGGGTGAGTGGGCAAATGCATGGCAGATGCAGTATAATGTGGATAAATGTGAGGTTATCCACTTTGGTGGCAAAAACAGGAAAGTAGACTTATATGAATGGTGGCCGAATAGGAAAAGGGGAGATGCAACGAGACCTGGGTGTCATGGTACACCAGTCATTGAAAGTAGGCATGCAGGTGCAGCAGGCAGTGAAGAAAGCAAATGGTATGTTGGCATTCATAGCAAAAGGATTTGAGTATAGGAGCAGGGAGGTTCTACTGCAGTTGTACAGGGTCTTGGTGAGCCCACACCTGGAGTATTGCGTACAGTTTTGGTCTCCAAATCTGAGGAAAGACATTCTTGCCATTGAGGGAGTACAGAGAAGGTTCACCAGGTTCATCATTTGATTCCTGGGATGTCAGGACTTTCATATGAAGAAAGACTGGATAGACTCGGCTTGTACTCGCTGGAATTTAGAAGATTGGGGGGGGACTTTTGGAAACGTACAAAATTCTTAAGGGGTTGGACAGGCTAGATGCAGGAAGATGTTCCCGATGTTGGGGAGGTCCAGAACAAGGGGTCACAGTTTAAGGATAAGGGGGAAATCTTTTAGGACCGAGATGAGAAAAACATTTTTCACACACAGAGTGGTGAATCTCTGGAATTCTCTGCCACAGAATGTAGTTGAGGCCGGTTCATTGGCTTTATTTAAGAGGGAGTTAGATGTGGCCCTTGTGGCTAAAGGGATCAGGGGGTGTGGAGAGAAGGCAGGTACAGGATACTGAGTTGGATGATCAGCCATGATCATATTGAATGGCGGTGCAGGCTCGAAGGGCCAAATGGCCTACTCCTGCACTTATTTTCTATGTTTCTATGAGTCAGCATGGATTTACGAAGGGGAAATCATGCTTGACTAATCTTCTGGAATTTTTTGAGGATGTAACTAGGAAAATGGACAAGGGAGAGCCAGTGGATGTAGTGTACCTGGACTTTCAGAAAGCATTTGATAAGGTCCCACATAGGAGATTAGTGGGCAAAATTAGGGCACATGGTATTGGGGGTAGAGTGCTGACATGGATAGAGAAGTGGTTGGCAGACAGGAAACAGAGTAGGGATTAATGGGTCCCTTTCAGAATGGCAGGCAATGACCAGTGGGGTACCGCAAGGCTCGGTGCTGGGACCGCAGCTATTTACAATATACATCAATGATGTAGATGAAGGGATTACAAGTAACATTAGCAAATTTGCAGATGACTGCAAATTGCAGGGTGGCAGTGTGAACTGGAATGTCATATTGGAGTAAAGAGGTTCTTCTGCAGTTGTACAGGGCCCTGGTGAGACCACATCTGGAGTATGGCGTACAGTTTTGGTCTCCTAATTTGTGGAAGGGCATCCTTGTGATTGAGGCAGTGCAGGGTAGGTTCACGAGATTGATCCCTGGGATGGCGGGACTGTCATATGAGGAAAGATTGAAAAGACTAGGCTTGCATTCACTGGAGTTTAGAAGGATGAGGGGGAAATCTTATAGAAACATAGAAAATTATAAAAGGACTGGACAAGCTAGATGCAGGAAAAATGTTCCCAATGTTGGGCGAGTCCAAAACCAGGGGCCACAGACTTAAACCCCTGTTTCACGGTGCGAGTTGTCCCACGGGGGACCCTGAGTTTTCACTCGCGGTAATCCCGTACAATCAACGTAGTGGGATCGTCGGAACTCACGCGAGCAACTTAGCGACTCGAGGCGCTAACGGCAGGTACCCGTGAAACTTGTTAACTCGTGAAAAAAAATCAAACATGTTTGATATTTTCCACGAGTCAACTTTACTGTTCCAGTTTAAAATTGAAACATTGAAACTCGTTGTAATAACGTAGTGGCCCGTGCGTTGACCTTAGTGGTTCCTGAGTCTACCGTGGGAACTCTTTAACTCAGCGGGCAGGCAGCATCTGTGGAGAGAAGGAATGGGTGACGGGATGACGGTTCCAAATTTCTCCAGCCCCATGTGTTCACTTGTTGTCAACCAGCATCTGCCCTTTCTTGTGTATGACATTATTTGTATCCGTGGCAGTTGATTGTCGCTCCCTTCTGTTTCCCAGGTGGTCGGGACGGGACTGGAGTTGGGAAGGAAAGGTGGGGGGGGGGGGCGGGGGGTGGGAGTGTTTCACCAAATGCTTAAAAAAACCTTTAAGTTCTAGATTTTATAACATATAACAAACCATATAACAATTACAGCACGGAAACAGGCCTTCTCGGCCCTTCCAGTCCGTGCCGACCATTTATTTTCCCCTAGTCCCATCTACCTGCACTCAGACCATACCCCTCCATTCCCTTCCCATCCATATACCTATCCACTTTACTTATAAATGTTAAAATCGATTCTGCCTCCACCACTTCTGCAGGAAGATCATTCCACACAGCCACCACTCTCTGAGTAAAGAAGTTCCCCCTCATGTTACCCCTAAACTTCTGTCCCTTAATTCTCTTGTCATGCCCTCTTGTTTGAATCTTCCCTACCCTCAATGGGAAAAGCTTATCCACGTCAACTCTGTCTATCCCTTTCATCATTTTAAAGACCTCAATCAAGTCCCCCCTTAACCTTCTGCGCTCCAAAGAATAAAGACCTAACTTGTTCAACCTTTCTCTGTAACTTAGATGCTGGAACCCAGGCAGCATTCTAGTAAATCTCCTCTGTACTCTCTCTATTTTGTTGACATCCTTCCTATAATTAGGCGACCAAAATTGTACACCATACTCCAGAATTTGTCTTACCAATGCCTTGTACAATTTTAACATTACTTCCCTATTCCTATATTCAATGCTCTGATTTATAAAGGCCAGCACACCAAAAGCTTTCTTTACCACCCTATCTACATGCGATTCCACCTTCAGGGAACTATGCACAGTTATTCCTAGATCCCTCTGTTCCACAGCATTCCTCAATTCCCTACCATTTACCATGTACGTCCTATTTTGATTTGTCCTGCCAAGATGTAGTACCTCACACTTATCAGCATTAAACTCCATCTGCCATCTTTCAGCCCACTCTTCCAAATGGCCCAAATCTCTCTGTAGACTTTGAAAATCTACTTCATTATCCACAGCACCCCCTATCTTAGTATCATCTGCATTCTTACTTATCCAATTTTCCACCCCATCATCTAGATCATTGATGTACATGACAAACAACAGTGGACCCAACACAGATCCCTGAGGCACCCCACTGGTCACCGGCTTCCAACCTGACAAACAGCCATCCACCATTACTCTCTGGCATCTCCCATTCAGCCACTGTTGAATCCATCTTGCTACTCCGCCATTAACACCCAAAGATTGAACCTTCTTAACCAACCTTCCATGGGGAACCTTGTCAAAGGCCTTACTGAAATCCATATAGACAACATGACAATTATGGACAATTTTTAGTTGAGTATTGGACAAATCCAACGAGCCACACTACATTATTCTTGAATAGATAACTTGAATTTGTGATTGTTTTTTAAAAGGAACCAACATCTACAGTGCCTTGTGTCCTGGCAATTCCTGATTCTCCACGCTGGGCAGAGAATGGGATTTGTAAGCGGCTAACTTCATTCTAAAACTTGGAATGTCACATTGGCGGCGCAGCAGTAGAGTTGCTGCCTCACAGCGCCAGAGACCCGAGTTCAATCCTGACGACAGGTGCTGTCCGTACGGAGTTTGCACGTTCTCCCAGTGACCACGTAGACTTTTTCCGGGTGCTCCAGTTTCCTCCCACGTTCCAAAGACGTGCAGGTTTGTACGTTAATTGTCGTCTGTAAATTGCCCCGCAGTGTGTAGGATGGAACTAGTGTCCGGGTGATTGTGGTCAGCATGGGCTCGGTGGGCCGAAGGGCCTGTTTCCACACTGTTTCTAAACTAAAC
>CAUPSL010000054.1:0-19463 GCA_963514005.1 Raja brachyura
GTCCTTCAAAATATTCCAACTGGAATTGAATTTAAGACTTGGCTCCATAATCCACACATTAAGGTGAAGGGGGAAAGATTTAATAGGAATCTGAGGGGTAACGTTTTCACACAGAGGGTGGTGGGTGTGTGGAACGAGCTGCTGGAGGAGGTAGTGGAGGCTGGGACTATCCCAACGTTTAAGAAACAGTTAGACAGGTACCTGGATAGGACAGGTTTGGAGGGATATGGACCAAACGCGGGCAGTTGGGACTAGTGTAGATGGGACATGTTGGCCGCAGGTGTGGGCGAGATGGGCCGAAGGGCCTGTTTCCACGTTGTATCGCTCTGTTCCAAACAACATGTTCCCCACGTTGGGGGGGGGGGTCCAGAACCAGGGGGTAGGATTACAGTTTAAAATAAAAGGGGTTGGCCATTTATGACTGAGATGAGGAAAAACCTTTTTCAGCCAGAGAGTTGTGAGTCTGTGGAATCCTCTGCCGATGAAGGCAGTGGAGGCTGATTCACTGGATGTTTTCAAGAGAGAGTTACAGTAAGAGCTCTTGGGGCGAATGGAATCAAGGGATATGGGGCGAAGGCAGGAACGGGGTACTGATTCTGGATGATCAGCCATGATCACATTGAATGGCGGTGCTGGCTCGAAGGGCCGAATGGCCTACTCCTGCACCTATTTTCTAGTAAGGAATGAAATTCCTGAATCCAATTTCTTTTCCACGAAAAACTGTAATATTTGTCCCCATTCTCAGCACATTCTCTTGAGAGACAACAGACAACAGGTGCAGGTGTAGGCCATTCGGCCCTTCGAGCCAGCACCGCCATTCAATGTGATCATGGCTGATCATCCCCAATCAGTACCCCGTTCCTGCCTTCTCCCCATATCCCCTGACTCCGCTATCTTTAAGAGCCCTATCTAGCTCTCTCTTGAAAGCATCCAGAGAACCGGCCTCCACCGCCCTCTGAGGCAGAGAATTCCACAGACTCACAACTCTCTGTGAGAAAAAGTGTTTCCTCGTCTCCGTTCTAAATGGCTTACCCCTTATTCTTGAACTGTGTGTGGCCCCTGGTTCTGGACTCCCCCAACATCGGGAACATGTTTCCTGCCTCTAGCATGTCCAAACCCTTAATAATCTTATATGTTTCAAGAAGATCCCCTCTCATCCTTCTAAACTCCAGAGTGTACAAGCCCAGCTGCTCCATTCTCTCAGCATATGACAGTAGCGCCATCCCGGGAATTAACCTGGCGAACCTACGCTGCACTCCCTGTATCTTCAGCTACAGTTCCCGCCATCCCGGAAAACTCCTGTCCGTGGTAAGTGCAACGTTGGTGTTGGTCCCCGATCGATCCCTGAACGAATACACCCTCTTTCCCAAAGTCTCTTTGCAGGAATTTGTGGGCCTTGCGTACATAATTACACACAGTCACACAGACATCCGACGCATTCTGAATCGCAATTAAACTGTCAACGCTCAGATACCCATCCAGGCATCAGTTCCATCCCCAGCATCCACAACGTTATTTGTTTGCCTGTCAACATTAATTCTTGTGTTCAGAAAACGAGATTAATTCCACGGTCTGTTTCTCGCATTATATTTTTTTAATGCTCGTCCTCCCTTGCGCTTCCCATCGGCTGCTTCTCCCCCGCTGCAAGGGCGAATTCTTCAGCGGGCGGTGAATCTGTGGGATTCATTGCCACCGACGGCGGTGGAGGCCAAGTCATGGGATGTCAGGACTGTCTTATGAACAAAGACTGCATAGACTCGGTTTATACTCTCTAAAATTTAGGAGATTGAGAGGGGATCTTATAGAAACTTACAAAATTCTTAAGGGGTTGGACAGGCTAGATGCAGGAAGATTGTTCCTGAGGTTGGGGAGGTCCAGGACCAGGGGTCACAACTTAAGGATAAGGGGGAAATCCTTTAGGACCGAGATGAGAAGGACTTTTTTCACACAGAGAGTGGTGGGTCTCTGGAACTCTCTGCCACAGAGGGTAGTTGAGGCCAGTTCATTGGCTATATTTAAGAGGGAGTTAGATGTGGCCCTGAAGGGGATCAGGGGGTATGGAGAGAAGGCAGGTACGGCATACTGAGTTGGATGATCAGCCATGATCATATTGAATGGCGGTGCAGGCTCGAAGGGCCGAATGGCCTACTCCTGCACCTAATTTCTATGTTTCTATGTCAGTGGATATTTTTTACGCCCAGACCATCACACAGACCAACCTCCCTTCCGTTGACTCCATCTACACCTCACGCTGCCCCAGCAAGGCCAGCAGCATCATCACGGACCAGTCTCACCCCGGCCACTCCCTCTTCTCCCCTCTCCCATCGGGCAAGAGGTGAGGAGGAACTTCTTCAGCCAGAGGGTGGTGAATCTGTGGAATTCTTTGCCACAGACGGCTGTGGAGGCCACAAGTCAGTGGATATTTTTAAGGCAGAGATAGACAGATTCTTGATTAGTGCGGGTGTCAGGGGTTATGGGGAGAAGGCAGGAAAATGGGGTTGGGAGGGAGAGATAAATCAGCCATGATTGAATGGTGGAGTAGACTCGATGGGCCGAATGGCCTAATTCTCCCCCTATCACCTACCTTAGAACAGAGACGAGGAAACACTTTTTCTCACAGAGAGTGGTGAGTCTGTGGAATTCTCTGCCTCAGAGGGCGGTGGGGGCCGGTTCTCTGGATGCTTTCAAGAGAGAGCTAGATAGGGCTCTTAAAGATAGCGGAGTCAGGGGATATGGGGAGAAGGCAGGAACGGTATCTGGCCGCTGGAGGCCCTGCAGCAACCCGGGGCTCGGCTGTACCGGGCGCCGCTAGAAGGGCCCTGGCACGTGGACCGCACACGGCCTACAGCTACACTTGGCCAGGCCGACCCTGCATCGTCGCCATGACAACGGGCCCTCATGGTCAGGTCACGATGCCTGCACTTACACCAACTGGGACTTGGTTATGGCACCAAACTGGCGACTCTGTACACTGTCTCAGTGAACCACTGCGACACACTTGTACTGGATCTGAGATGCTTAGCTAAGTGCTTGTGTAGTTTAGCTTAGGGATACAGCGCGGAAACAGGCCCTTCGGCCCACCGAGTCCGCACCGACCAGCGATCCCCGCACACTAACACTATCCTACACCCAATGTTAAAGAAGGAACTGCAGATGCTGGAGAATCGAGGGTTACACAAAAAGCTGGAGACCCTTCTTCAGACTGGGTCTCGACCCGAAACGTCGCCTATCTCCTTCGCTCCTTAGATGCTGCTGCACCCGCTGAGCTTCTCCAGCTTTTTGTATAACCTCCTATCCTATACCTACTAGGGACAATTTGACATTTACCAAGCCAATTAACCTACAAACCTGCACGTCTTTGGAGTGTGGGAGGAAACCAAAGATCCCGGAGAAAACCCACGCGGGTCACAAGGAGAATGTGCAAACTCCGCACAGACAGCACCCGTGGTCGGGACCGCCCTATGTTCCTCATGTACAGTGGCACTTGTACTGGCCTGTACACAAATGTGAATTTCACTGCAGCTCGGTACATGTGACAAACGTGACAGAGGTGGACAAGTTCCTGATTAGAACGGGTGTCAAGGGTTACGGGGAGAAGACAGGAAAATGGGATTAGGAGACATGATTGAATGGCGGCGTCAGCTCAACGGGCCGATTGGCCTAATTCTTCTCCTATGACTCGAGAACTTGTGAATGGAAGCTGAATTATAAAGACAGGTGTGACATCCCCTACAGCTCTTTGTGTTCCCTGCTTCACATACACATCAAACACACACCTCCAGATTCAGGGACAGTTTCTTCCCAGCTGTTATCAGGCAACTGAACCATCCTACCACAACCAGAGAGCGGTCCTAAACTACTATCTACCTCATTGGTGACCCTCAAACTATCCTTGATCAGACTTTACTGCCTTTATCTTGCACTAAACGTTATTCCCTTATCAATAGACAATAGACAACAGGTGCAGGAGTAGGCCATTTGGCCCTTTGAGCCAGCACCGCCATTCAATGTGATCATGGCTGATCATCCCCAATCAGTACCCCGTTCCTGCCTTCTCCCCATATCCCTTGACTCCGCTATTTTTAAGAGCCCTACCTAGCTCTCTCTTGAAAGCATCCAGAGAACCGGCCTCCACCGCCCTCTGAGGCAGAGAATTCCACAGACTCACAACTCTCTGTGTGAGAAAAGTGTTTCCTCGTCTCCGTTCTAAATGGCTTACTCCTTATTCTTAAACTGTGTGTGGCCCCTGGTTCTGGACATGCATCTGTTGCATGTTCCCAATGTTGGGCGAGTCCAGAACCAGGGGCCACAGTCTTCGAATAAAGGGGAGGCCATTTAAGACTGAGGTGAGAAAACACTTTTTCACCCCCAGAGAGTTGTGAATTTGTGGAATTCCCTGCCACAGAGGGCAGTGGAGGCCAAGTCACTGGATGGATTTAAGAGAGAGTTGGATAGAGCTCTAGGGGCTAGTGGAGTCAAGGAATATGGGGAGAAGGCAGGCACGGGTTATTGATTGGGGACGATCAGCCATGATCGTAATGAATGGCGGTGCTGGCTCGAAGGGCTGAATGGCCTCCTCCTGCACCTATTGTCTATGTTTCTATCTTTGTATGTTACACTGTAAATTGCTCGATGGTAATCATATTTTAAAAATATGGTCACCTTTTATAGATTTTCTAAAACAACACAATATTTGAACACAATTTCGAAATGACCCGTGGGGCTGGGTGAACGGGCGAATGGGTGGGTCGATGGGTACATCTGACCTCTTTTCCTTTTTCTTTTTTCTCACTCTCTCTCTCTTCTCCTTCTTTCTCTCTCTTTTTAATTTCATGTCCTTTTTGGAAAGTGTTAAAATTGAAGCTGTTCACAAAGCTGCAAAATTGTACAAATGCCTCCAATAAAAACGTTGAAACCGTAATCCTGTGTTGTCTTTCCGCTGACTGGTTAGCAAGCGACAAAAGCATTTTCGCCGTCTCTCAACAGAACTACTGTCTACCTCATTGGAGACCCTCGGCGTATCCTTAATCAGACTTGTTCTGGAGGACTCTCTCTAACTTCTACAGGTGCACAGTAGAGAGCTTGCTGACCGGTTGCATCGTGGCTTGGTACGGCAACTTGAGCGCCCAGGAGCGGAAAAGACTACAAAAAGTAGTAAACACTGCCCAGTCCATCATCGGCTCTGACCTTCCTTCCATCGAGGGGATCTATCGCAGTCGCTGCCTCAAAAAGCCTGGCAGCATCATCAAGGACCCACACCATCCTGGCCACACACTCATCTCCCTGCTACCTTCAGGTAGAAGGTACAGGAGCCTGAAGACTGCAATGACCAGGTTCAGGAATAGCTACTTCCCCACAGCCATTGGGCTATTAAACTCAACTGAAACAAAACTCTGAACATTAATACTGATCTACTTCGGCAAAAGGAAGCAACGGACAGAAAGGCGTTTTCTTGTAAACGAGGAAAACGTGTTGTTCTTTCCGCTCTCTGCGATGGAATTCCTTACTTCTCTGGTGTAAATATTTTCAAATTGTACTCAGAGAAGGACTGATTTTGTTCACCGTTGTCTGGAGCAGATCTCGAATACCCTAACACAGGCAATAACTCAATTTTGGCATCATTGTCAGTTGCTTCCTTTTGTCAAATTAGGGCAGAATAGCCCATTGAACTTTATCTGTTCATTTATTTATGTGTGTGTGTGTGTGTGTATTCACTGATCTGGTCTGTATTTATTCATGCCGACAATATTCTGTTGTGCTGAAGCAAAGCAAGAATGTCATTGTCCTATCTATCTGGGACGTATGACAATAAACTCTCTTCAATCTTGGATCTTGCACTAACTTGTGAACCAACATTCCCTGCTCCCGTTTAGGGCTCTACGCAGACAGCAACAGACAGAGAAGGCACAGTTTGTTACAAAAGTGTACCTTCCTCGCACTCCGCATCATTTACCAATTGTACCACCTTCCCCGATGGCCTCCCGATCTCCTCTGCCCATTAACGGGAGATGACATCAAAAGCTCATTTCGGCGTGGAGCAGATGGATGAGACACCCGGAGCGGCTTCACAGGGAAGATGAGCCGTGCGTGATGAAGGAGGTGACATTGACCCACGCTTTCGCAGTGGTCGCCTCCTCCCCTCTCAGCGTTTAAAGAAGATGACCCTGGGCCACGGAGCCGACACGCACTTCATTTGTCCGCTCCTGCCTGCAGCTGAACAACTGGCCAGCTCGTTTTGTTGTTGTGTGAGGTTATTCTTTGTGTGAAGTTTAACAGCGTTGCGACTGGACTATTTGGGCTCTTTGTGCGGCCAGCCTTATCAAAGACCAGCAACACCCTGGCCACGCTCTCGCTAGGTTGGTTTAGCGATAAAGTGCGGAAACAGGCCCTTCGTCTCACCGAGGCCGTGCTGACCAGCGATCACCATCTTACGCACACTATTTAAGGGCCTGTCCCACTGTACGAGCTAATTCTCCTGAGTTTCCCTGATTCGAACTCGGAGAATTATGGTAATAGCTGCTCATACTCGCAGCTATCGTGGACATTTTTCAACATGTTGAAAAATCTTCACGAGTCTTCCCGAGCTTACCGCGTTTCCCGTGTACCCACCGTTAGCGTTACAAGCCGCTAAGAGTTGTCCCGAGCTCCGACGTACCTGCACCGTACATTCTATGTGCTTCCATAAGTTTGACTATTTTTAAAACTCGGGAGAGCTCTTGAATTACCTCGTACAGTGGGACAGCCCCTTTACAACTTTACCGAAGTCAGTTGACCTATAAACCCGCACGTCTCTTAAGTGTGGGAGGAAACTGGGGCACCCGGGGAATACCCACATGGTCACGGGAAGAACATGCAAACTCCGTACAAGCAGCACCCGTAGTCAGGATGGAACCCGGGTCTCTGGCGCTGTGAGGCAGCAACTCTACCGCTGCTCCACCGTGCCGCACACTTGACATTATTCTTGTTGTAAGGTTTTGAAACATTGATACAAGACTATTTGGGCCTTTGTGTCGACAGCATTGCAGGCAGCATCATCAGAGGCCCACACCACCCTGTCCACGCTCTCTTTTCACCCCTGCCATTGGCAAGAAGGTACAGGAGTCTGAAAACCGTGACCAACGTGTTCAGGAACAGCTTCTTCCCATCAACCATCAAGCTCCGGAACGCGACACAACTGTGGGCCGTCCTGGTTGCAGTAGGGGCTTCAGGTGCAGCGGTAGGGTTGCTGCCTCACAGCACCAGAGACCCGGGTTCGATCCTGTCCACGGGTGCTGTCTGTACGGAGTTTGCACGTTCTCCCCGTGACCTGCGTGGGTTTCTCTCCGGGTGCTCCGGTTTCCTGCCACACTCCAAGGACGTGCAGGATTGTGGTTCAGTTTTAAATATTGTCACGTGTACCGAGGTACAGTGAAAAGCTTTTGTTGCGTGCTAACCAGTCAGCGGAAAGACAATACATGGTTATAATCGATTGTAGGTTAATTTAGGTTAGAGAGTTACCCCAACATTTTGCGTCCATTATTACGGTGCATTACTTTCAGACCCGCCTATTTGTCTGAAGAAGGGTCCCGACCTGAAACGTCACCTATCCATGTTCTCCACAGATGCTGCCTGACCCGCTGAGTTACTCCAGCACTCTGTGGAACGTCACCTATCCATGTTCTCCACAGATGCTGCCTGACCCGCTGAGTTACTCCAGCACTCTGTGAAACGTCACCTATCCATGTTCTCCATAGATGCTGCCTGACCCGCTGAGTTACTCCAGCACTCTGTGAAACGTCACCTATCCATGTTCTCCACAGATGCTGCCTGACCCGCTGAGTTACTCCAGCACTCTGTGAAACGTCACCTATCCATGTTCTCCACAGATGCTGCCTGACCCGCTGAGTTACTCCAGCACTCTGTGAAACGTCACCTATCCATGTTCTCCACAGATGCTGCCTGACCCTCTGAGTTACTCCAGCACTCTGTGAAACGTCACCTATCCATGTTCTCCACAGATGCTGCCTGACCCGCTGAGTTACTCCAGCACTCTGTGAAACGTCACCCATTCCTTCTCTCCAGAATTCCATAATATCTGATAATTCTCACCCTTAGTAATTGGCACCATTTGAAAAATCACTTCTTTTTGGAGAGAAGGAATGGGCGACGTTTCGGGCCGAGACCCAAAGGGTCTCGAGCCGAAACGTCACCCATTCCTTCCATTCACAGATGCTGCCCGACCCGCTGAGTTACTCCAGCACTCTGTGAAACGTCACCTATCCATGTTCTCCACAGACGCTGCCTGACCCGCTGAGTTACTCCAGCACTTTGTGTCTTTGATATAAACAAGCATCATCAGTTCTTCGTTTCCTCAAGTTTTTTCCTGAACTGCACGTTAAAAAAAAGCATCTCACTGCACCTAGATGCACCTCCCAGTAAAATACCATTGTACCAATGAAGCAAAGGGGACAGGTAACAATAGACAACAGACAATAGGTGCAGGAGTAGGCCATCCGGCCCTTCGAGCCAGCACCGCCATTCAATGTGATCACGGCTGATCATCCCCAATCAGGGGTGGAAGACTGCGACCCTCACGTGGTCCGCCCTGTTTCGACTAATGCAATCAACTCGACGTGCACAAACGGAAGATCAAATAGAATAAGTTGTCCTACTTTAGGCCGTGCACGCCACATGACAGAAGAAGATCCCCAATCAGTACCCCGTTCCTGCCTTCTCCCCATATCCCCCGACTCTAGCACGAAAAGAACAAATCAAAGCCAGCAACGAACGACCAAGGAGAGGTGGAGCCCACAAGGGTCCATTGTTGGCTGGGGAGGAGGTGGTAACGAGGGGGTACGAACAGTGAAACTCGGCAGGGAAGACGGTGAAACTAGGAGGACGACTCGGGGTGGGGGAGGGACGGAGAGAGAGAGGGAAGGCGAGGATTTAAGAGTCCATTTTCAAAGAACGAACAGCGCAGAGAGGAGGTTTGTTCTGCGCGGTTGTGATCAACTGTTCTCATTATCAAACACATAAAACTAGATGGAGGAGGTGGACTTTGTGCGGTTACCTTTCAGTTCACGCAAAAGTATGAAATTAAATTTGCCGAGAGCTCATCGCCTGAAAGGAAAACCATTCATCGCCAGTTGGAGCCCACTCATAAAATAAATTCATGATCTAATTCTTACACAAAAATCAAAAAGATTACTCCAGGGCCTATGGGAATGGTGTAGAATTCAGTTCAGTTTAGTTTATTCTCACGTGTACCCAGGTACAGAGAAAAGCTTTTTTTTTTGTTGCGTGCTAACCAGTCAGCGGAAAGACAACACAGGATTACAATCGACCCATTTTACAGCGTACAGATGCATGATGGGGGAAAGGAGGAAAGTTTGCCGTGGGAATAGAGATTTTAGAGTGATTGGAGCGATTGTAATGAGAGTTTGTACATCTGCTTCCGTGGTCAGCGCGCAAATAGTCGCCTGGTTTTTGGCGCCATCTTGGAAGCCATCTTGGACGCCATCTTGGAAGCCATCTTGGACGCCATCTTGGTATTTAGCTGAAGACAGACACACAACGCAGGAGTAACTCAGCGGAACGGGCAGCATCACTGAAGAGAAGGAATGGGTGACGTTTCGGGTCGAGACCCATCTTCAGATTTAACTAATGTTTCTATTGCAGGGGCAATTGAAATTTGACCATCTATAACACCTGGATAGAGTGGATGTGGAGAGGATGTTTCCACTAGTGGGAGAGTCTAGGACCAGAGGGCACAGCCTCAGAATTCAAGGACGTTCCTCTAGGAAGGAGATGAGGAGAAATGTCTTTAGCCAGAGGGTGGTGAATCTGTGGAACTCATCGCCCCAGGTGGCTGTGGAGGCCACAAGTCAGTGGGTTTATTTAAGGCAGAGATAGATAGATTCTTGATTAGTACGGGTGTAATTTTATAGTGAAGGGCTTGGATAGAGTGGATGTGGAGAGGATGTTTCCACTAGTGGGAGAGTCGAGGACCAGAGGGCACAGCCTCAGAATTAAAGGACGTTCTTTTTAGAAGGAGATGAGGAGGAATTTCTTTAGTCAGAGGGCGGTGAATCTGTGGAATTCTTTGCCACAGACGGCTGTGGTGGCCACAAGTCAGTGGATATTTTTAAGGCAGAGTCAAGTCAAGTTTATTTGTCACATACACATACAAGATGTGAGTGAAGATAGATTAGTGCGGGTGTCAGGGGTTACGGGGAGAAGGCAGGAGAATGGGGTTAGGAGGGAGAGATAGATCAGCCATGATTGAATGGCGGAGGAGACTTGATGGGCCGAATGGCCTAATTCTACTCCTATCACTTATGAACTTGTAATGCTGACGCAATGCAGAGGGGAAAAGACACAGAGTGCTGGAGTAACTCAGCGGGTCAGGCAGCATCTGTGGGGAACATGGATAGGTGACGTTTCGGGTCAGGACCTGAATCATGTTTCATTTACATCTATAGTGAACAGCGCCACAGTGTGACTTCGTTTCCCAAACATCGCGGCATTTTCAGAGCCTTCCCATTGCAGGAACAACATCAAGTTTGAATATGCTCATTTTTAATTGGGCCAACAGGCAAACATAAAACCTTTAGTACTTTCTAGTTACAGCGGAGAAAAAGGCCCTTCGGCCCACCGGGTCCGCGCCGACCAGCGATCCCTGCACACTAACACTATCCTACACACACACAGGGACAATTTTTACATTTACCAAGCCGATTAACCTACAAACCTGCACGTCTTTGGGAACCTGAAGATCTCGGAGAAAACCCACGCAGGTCATGGGGAGAACGTGCGAACTCCTTACAGACAGCGCCCGTAGTCAGGATCGAGCCCGGGTCTCTGGCACTGCATTCGCTGTGAGGCAGCAACGCTACCACTGCACCACCGTGACCTCCCTTCTTGACTGAAGGAGGGTGTCGACCCGAAACGTCACCCATTCCTTCTCTCCAGGGATGCCGCCTGTCCCGCTGAGTTACTCCAGCTTTTTGCGTCTGTCTTTTGGTTCTTGACGTTAGAATCTTCACGCTTGAGCGGGTTGTCATCTCCGCTTTCAGCGTTCAGAAGGCACCCACCGCTCACACAACTCATCCTGACCACCTTTCCATCAGCCATCTCACGTCCCAGCTCCCCTCCCTTCCAGTGGAATGGTAGATTTCCGAGATACAGCGCGGAAACTGGCCCTTCGGCCCACCGGGTCCGTGCCGACCAGCGATCTCCCCACACACTAGCACTGTCCCACACACACTGGGGACAATTTGCAATGTTACCGAAGCCAATTAACCTGCAAACCTGCACGTCTTTGGAGTGTGGGAGGAAACCGGAGCACCCGGAGGAAACGCAAGCAATCGCAGGGAGAACGTGCAAACTCCGTACAGACAGCACCCGTAGTCAGAATCGAACCCGGGTCACTGGCGCTGTAGTTTAGTTTAGTTTAGTTTAGAGATGCAGCGCGGAAACAGGCCCTTCGGCCCACCGGGTCCGTGCCGACCAGCGATCCCCGCACACTAACACTACCCCACATACACTAGGGGCAATTTTTACATTTACCAAGCCGGTTAACCAACAAACCTGGACGTCTTTGGAAAACTGAAGATCTCGGGGAAAACCCACGCAGGTCACGGGGAGAACATACGAACTCCGTACAGACAGCATTCGTAGTCAGGGTCGAGCCCGGGTCTCTGGCGCTGTGAGGCAGCAACTCTACCGCTGCACCACCGTGACCTCCCTTCTTGACTGAAGGAGGGTCTCGACCCGAAACGTCACCCGTCCCTTCTCCCCAGGGATGCTGCCTGGCCCGCTGAGTTACTCCAGCGTTTTGCGTCTGCCTTTTGGACGTTAGAATCTTCACGCTTGAGCGGGTTTTCATCTCCGCTTTCAGCGTTCAGAAGGCACCCACCGCTCACACATCTCAACTTACCCTGACCACCTTTCCATCAGCCATCTCACGTGCCATCTCCCGTCCCTTCCAGTGGAATGTTAAATTTCAGAGATACAGCGCGGAAACAGCGATCTCCGCACACTAACGCTCTCCGACACACACACACGCACACACTCGGGACAATTTACAATCGTACCAAGACGATTAGCCTACGAGCCCGCACGTCTTTGGAGTGCGGGAGGAATCTTAAGATCCCGGAGAAAACCCGGGCAGGTCACGGGGAGAACGTGCAAACTCCGTACAGGCAGCGCCCGTAGTCGGGATGGAACCCGGGTCTCTGGCGCTGTGAGGCAGCAACTCTACCGCTGTGCCACCGTGCTGACCTAATGTCAATGATTAAAAAAGATGTGCGGGCAAGTTTGTTTTTACACAGAGGGTGGTGGGTGCCTGGAATGTGCTGCCGGGGGTTGGGGTGGGGGCAGATACGAGAGTGGTGCTTGAGAGGCTTTTGTATGGGCACATGGATATGCAGGGAATGGAGGGACACAGACAATAGACAACAGGTGCAGGAGTAGGCCATTCGGCCCTTCGAGCCAGCACTGTCATTCAATGTGATCGTGGCTGATCATCCCCAATCAGTACCCCGTTCCTGCCTTCTCCCCATATCCCCTGACTCCGCTATCTTTAAGAGTCCTATCTAGCTCTCTCTTGCAAGTATCCAGAGAACCCGCCTCCACCGCCCTCTGAGGCAGAGAATTCCACAGACTCACAACTCTCTGTGAGAAAAAGTGTTTCCTCGTCTCCGTTCTAAATGTCTTACCCCTTATTCTTAAACTGTGTGGCCCCTGGTTCTGGACTCCCCCAACATCGGGAACATGTTCCCTGCCTCTAGCGTGTCCAAACCCTTAATAATCTCTAATATGTTTCAATGAGATCCCCTCTCATCCTTCTAAACTCCAGAGCATGCAAGCCCAGCCGCCCCATTCTCTCAGCGTATGACAGTCTCTAGAGTGCAGAATAGAACTAATGTTTGGGATATCGCTGGTCGGGCCGAAGGGCCTTTCTCCACGCTCTATCTCTTAATAAAAGCAGGAATGTTTCCAGGCCGCTGTTTGCGATCAATGATGATCAAGTAAGCAAGTTTATTGGCCAAGTATTCACATACAAGGAATTTGCCTTGGTGCTCTGCCCACAAGTAACAACATGACGCACAGTGACAGTTACGAATGACTCAGAAAACACTAAACATTAATAATAATAGAACATTAATGATAAAACACCATTGATCAAGCACGTGAACCAACAAAATACCCGATCAAAGGGAGGCTACAGATTTTTGGCTGTTGAGTAGAGCAACTACTCGTGGATAAAAACTGTTTTTATGTCCGGCTGTGGCAGCTTTGACAGTCCGGAGTCGCCTTCCAGAGGGAAGTGATTCAAAGAGTTTGTGGCCAGGGTGAGAGGGGTCAGAGATGATCTTGCCCGCTCGCTTCCTGGCCCTGGCTAATCAAGGCCTGGTTATTCCCGACACTTCAATAACTGCCGCCCCAGTGACAGTGACATTTCAATTGAACACTGGTGATGCATTATTAATGGCCGTGTTATTGAATGCTCTCTCGTTTGCTTGTACAGATTCCCCTTACGTCCTGTGATTTACTTCCCAACACACACACTCCACTTCATCTACCCATTCCTGCCAAGAGTCAACGACACCGCATTCATTCTTCAGTCTGAAGAAGGGTCTCGACCCGAAACGTCGCCCATTCCTTCTCTCCAGAGACGCTGCCTGTCCCGCTGAGTTACTCTGGCACTTTGTGTCTAACTCCAAATTAAAGCAGCATCTGCAGTTCTTTCCTGCACACATTGTTCTTCATTGCTCTGTAAGGGCCTGTCCCACTTGTGCGTCAGATGGCAGGCAATGATTTTGTACATACCGAAATCCATGGGCGCCGCACGTGAATGCGCGCCACTGCTTGCGTCACCACACCTCGTGCGTCGTGACGCGCAAATGAATATTGCTTCAGTCGAGGAGCACCTTCCCCGAGCTAACCGTGATCTAGTCCACATTTTCCTGGATATTCGCTCCCCTTTGATCTCTCCTTTTCACACCTTACCCTTCCATATCTCTGTGTCTCCCTCTCCCTTGACTCTCAGTCTGAAGGTGGGGCCTCGAGCCGAAACGTCACCCATCCCTTCTCTCCGGAGATGCTGCCTGTCCCGCTGAGTTACTCCAGCACTTTGTGTCGGTCTTAGATTCCTCTATCGTCTGTGTCTAAGTGTGTGGAGCTCCTGTTAGCCAGCCCTCTCCGAGATGCACAGACTTGGCCACAGTGGCGATTTTCCCTCCGCAAACGGGCTCATTGGGAACCAATTTGTCATCGACCGGAGCCCGTCAATAGGCAGGAACGCAGCAACACTTAAGCCCGTGGTCACACACTTCACAGCAGCTGTATGATGTTGCTCATGCTGCCTTCAATCACTCTGTGGAGCGGGGCCCACATGTGGGGCGGGCGGGGACACCCAGGAGGTTCAATTAAACTCATCATATCCGCGTTGGTGCAACAAGAATGGGGCGAGTGAGAGACAGACAGAGACGGAGAGAGACGGAGAGAGAGACGGAGAGAGACGGAGAGAGAGACGGAGAGAGAGACGGAGAGAGAGACGGAGAGAGACGGAGAGAGAGACGGAGAGAGAGACGGAGAGAGAGACGGAGAGAGAGACAGAGAGAGAGACGGAGAGAGAGACGGAGAGAGAGACAGAGAGAGAGACGGAGAGAGAGACGGAGAGAGACGGAGAGAGAGACGGAGAGAGAGACGGAGAGAGAGACGGAGAGAGAGACGGAGAGAGAGACAGAGAGAGACGGAGAGAGAGACGGAGAGAGAGACGGAGAGAGAGACGGAGAGAGAGACGGAGAGAGAGACGGAGAGAGAGACGGAGAGAGAGACGGAGAGAGAGACAGACAGAGACGGAGAGAGAGACAGAGAGAGACAGAGAGAGACGGAGAGAGAGACGGAGAGAGAGACGGAGAGAGAGACAGAGAGAGACAGAGAGAGACGGAGAGAGAGACGGAGAGAGAGACGGAGAGAGAGACAGAGAGAGACAGAGAGAGACGGAGAGAGAGACGGAGAGAGAGACAGAGAGAGAGACGGAGAGAGAGACGGAGAGAGACGGAGAGAGAGACGGAGAGAGAGATGGAGAGAGAGACAGAGAGAGACAGAGAGAGAGATGGAGAGAGAGACAGAGAGAGACAGAGAGAGACAGACAGAGAGAGAGACAGAGAGAGAGACAGAGAGAGAGACAGAGAGAGAGACGGAGAGAGAGACGGAGAGAGACAGAGAGAGAGACAGAGAGAGACAGAGAGAGAGACGGAGAGAGAGACGGAGAGAGAGACGGAGAGAGACAGAGAGAGAGACAGAGAGAGACAGAGAGAGAGACAGAGAGAGACAGAGAGAGAGAGACGGAGAGAGACAGAGAGAGAGACAGAGAGAGACAGAGAGAGAGACAGAGAGAGAGACAGAGAGAGAGACAGAGAGAGACAGAGAGAGAGACAGAGAGAGACAGAGAGAGAGACAGAGAGAGAGACAGAGAGAGAGACAGAGAGAGAGACGGAGAGAGAGACGGAGAGAGAGACGGAGAGAGAGACGGAGAGAGACGGAGAGAGAGACGGAGAGAGAGACTGAGAGAGACAGAGAGAGAGACAGAGAGAGAGACAGAGAGAGACGGAGAGAGAGACGGAGAGAGAGACGGAGAGAGAGACAGAGAGACGGAGAGAGAGACGGAGAGAGAGACAGAGAGACGGAGAGAGAGACGGAGAGAGAGACGGAGAGAGAGACGGAGAGAGAGACGGAGAGAGAGACGGAGAGAGAGATGGAGAGAGAGACGGAGAGAGAGACAGAGAGAGAGACGGAGAGAGGTGTGGGCGAGGAGGAGAGGGAGAGAGAGACGGAGAGAGACGGAAAGATGGGGAGAGGTGGAGAGACAAAGAGTTAGAGGGGGAGAAAGTGGCAGAGAGACAGACAGACAGGAGAGACGGAGAGAGGTGTGGGCGAGGAGGAGAGGGAGAGAGAGGGAGAGAGAGACAGAGGGAGAGGGAGTCGGGAGAGAGAGAGAGCGACGGAGAGGGAGAGAGAGACGGAGGGAGAGAGAGAGACGGGAGAGAGAGACTGAGAGAGAGAGACGGAGAGGGAGAAAGTGACAAAGGGATAGAGAGAGAGGGAGAGACGGAGAGAGAGACTGAGAGAGAGAGACGGAGAGGGAGAAAGTGACAAAGGGATAGAGAGAGAGGGAGAGACGGAGAGAGAGACGGAGAGAGAGATGAGAAAGAGGGGTGGAGGAGAGAGAGAAAGAGAGAGGAGAATGGAACGGCAACAATGGTCACTGTCCAGAGAACTCACCACCAACAGCTGTGAGTGGCCATAGATGTGAACCCCAATGGGGCTGAATGCTTATGGACCTGTACCCCAAGTTATGTCTGGAAGCTCTGGCACCCAGAGAGTTGTGAATTTGTGGAATTCCCTGCCACAGAGGGCAGTGGAGGCCAAATCACTGGATGGATTTAAGAGAGAGTTAGATAGAGCTCTAGGGGCTGGTGGAGTCAGGGGATATGGGGAGAAGGCAGGCACGCGTTATTGATAGGGGACGATCAGCCATGATCACAATGAATGGCTCGAAGGGCTGAATGGCCTCCTCCTGCACATATTTCTATGTTTCTATGTGGACTTCTCTGCCACCGAAGGCAGTGGAGGCCAATTTAATGGGTGTTTTCAAGAGTGAGTTAGATGTTGCTCTTAGGGCTGACGGAATCAAGGGATATGGGGAGAAGGCAGGAACGGGGTACTGATTCTGGATGATCAGCCATGATCACATTGAACGGGGTCGAGGGAAGAGTGTTCACGTGGCAGTCCTGACTCCGCCAATCTTTCCGCCACCACGCACAAGAAGCAGCAAGATAGACACCATTGTATGCAGATGCCGAGAAGTGAGTTCAGACAATAGACAATGGACAATAGGTGCAGGAGGAGGCCATTCGGCCCTTCGAGCCAGCACCGCCATTCAACGTGATCACGGCTGATTCAGCTCTGGCTGTACAACTTCTAATCTTCTGTGTGGAATCGATAAGAAGAAGATCGTATTGAATGGCTCGAAGGGCCGAATGGCCTCCTCCTGCACCGACGTTACTGTGCCTTGGGATGGGCAGACGGGGGCACAGAGACAGACGGATAGGGGAGGGGGTCAGGCTGAGACGGGGGCAGGGGGTTCTCAGAGCCGCACTCACCTGCGTCTACCTGCCAGGTGGGCAGGTGCTGGCTGGTGGCCAGGTCCAGGACAATGACCACGGCGAGCGCGGCCTCGGCCCAGCGCCCCCTCATGGTGCGGCCACGCACTCACATCACACACGCTCCAGCTGCACAGACAGACAAGAGGGGAAAGACCAGCATTAATTCAAGTCAAAGTAGGAGGCGCGACAGCAACATCTACACAAAGTTACACGGGCAGTCACGCTCAGTAATATGCGCGTCACTTGCCCGTCATTTTTGCACGTAATTTACGTGACATCATTTACGCATCACAACGCACGACGTTCCGCGCCATGACACGCGCGTGATGCAGGCATGGTGCGTGATGACATAGGCAGTGACGCGCGGCGTCGCGGTATTTTGTGATGTACAAAATCTTCGCGCGCCATCCGTGCAAATGGCGGCCAATTGGGACAGGCCCTTATTGGGATAGCCCATTCATCGCAGACGCTGCCCACGCTACACATCACTATCAACAGTCAAGAGTGCTTTATTGTCACATGACCCGGACGGGACAATGACATTCTTACTCGCTGCAGCACAACAGAGAGTGGACATGTAAACATTGTATAAAATAGGGGAAAACAAAAGCAAAAAGTTCAATAAGTAACAAATATAGTGCAAATAACAAATAATAATATAGTCTTTTGCAGTTCAGAGCTCAGAGCTTATTCCTTGCTGTGTTTAATAGCCTGATGGCTGCGGGGAAGGGGCTATTCCTGAACCTGGACGTGACAGTCTTCAGGCTCCTGTACCTTCTTCCTGATGGCAGCGGGAAGATGAGTGTGTGGCCAGGATGGTGTGGGTCCTTGATGACATTGGCTGCCTTTTTGGGGCAGTCTTTGTGCCTGAACCAGGAGGTGGCACGGTGGCGCAGCGGTAGAGTTGCCGCCTCACAGCGCCAGAGACCCGGGTTCCATCCCGACCACGGGTGCTGTCATAGAAACATAGAAAATAGGTGCAGGAGGGAGCCATTCGGCCCTTCGAGCCAGCAGCGCCGCCATTCAATGTGATCATGGCTGATCGTCCACAATCAGTACCCCCGTTCCTGCCTTCCCCCCATATCCCTTGAATCTGCACGGAATTTGCACGTTCTCCGAGACCTTCAGTTCACCCCCACACTCCAAAGACGTGCAGGTTTGTAGGTTAATTGGCTTGTTATATGTGTAAAATGTCCTCGGTGTGCAGAGGGTAGTGTTAGTGCGCGGGGATCGCTGGTCAGTGCGGCCTTCGATGGGCCGAAGGGCCTGTTTCCGTTCCGTATCTCTAAACTAAATTAAAACAAACCAACCTCCCTTCCATTGGCTCCATTTATACCTCACGCTGCCCCGGCAAAGGCCCGTCGGTCTCATCTTTCGTTACATCCATCCAAGACCGCAGGAAATAGCAGCGAATTGTGGACGCAGCCCAGACCATCGCACAAACCAACCTCCCTTCCATTGACTCCATCTACACCTCACGCTGCCTCGGCAAGGCCAGCAGCATCATCAAGGACCAGTCTCACCCCGGCCACTCCCTCTTCTCCCCTCTCCCATCGGGCAAGAGGCACAGAAGTGTGAAAACGAACGCACACCTCCAGATTCAGGGACAGTTTCTTCCCGGCTGTTATCAGGCAACTGAACCATCCTACCACAACCAGAGAGCGGTCCTGAACTACTATCCACCTCATTGGTGACCCTCGGACTATCCTTGATCGGACTTTGTGTGCAGGAAGGAACTGCAGATGCCGGTTTAAACTGAAGATAGACAAAAAATGCTGGAGTAACTCAGCGGGACAGGCAGCATCTCTGGAGAGAAGGGATGGGTGACGTTTCGGGTCGAGACCCTTCTTCATCCATTCCTTCTCTCCAGAGATTCTGCCTGTTCCGCTGAGTTACTCCAGCATTTTAATATCTACCTTTGGTGTAAACCAGCATCTGCAGTTCCTTCCTACACATTACAATCGAGCCGTCCACAGTGTACAGATACAGGATAAGGGAATAACGTTTAGTGCAAGGTAAAGCCAGCAAAGTCCGATCAAGGATAGTCCGAGGGTCACCAATGAGGTAGATAGTAGTTCAGGACCGCTCTCTGGTTGTTAAGTTCATAAGTGTGATAGGGGCAGAATTAGGCCATTCGGCCCATCAAGTCTACTCCGCCATTTAATCATGGCTAACTTGGGAAATGAGATTCCTTCCTACACATTCCACCTGCAATTCCTTGCCACACGAAGCATCTCTGGAGAACAGGGGTAGGTGATGTTCTGGATCTATCCATTTTCTCCAGAGATGCTGCCTGCCCCACCGGGT
>CAUPSL010000055.1:0-13865 GCA_963514005.1 Raja brachyura
TATCCTCTTCTGCGACATGCCTCCATATCTGAGTAGCCAGCTTCATTTCTCCATTCCCACTGCAATCCTCCTCACTCTCCGCACTCGTCCACCATCCCCCACCTCACGAAATTACCCTCTCCGTCCCGAATAAAAACTCTGTGACAGAAGACGTTTGCCCACCCGATGTGGTTGGGGTGAAACCCGGGACTAGTCACTTGTCCGCCCGCCTGTGCCAGAGGCCGAGCGCCCTTTTCCCAGGTCCCGGGGCCGCGCTGCCCGATTCTCCCCCGATCCCCGGGGATTCTCTGATTCTATGCTTCTCTTCCCAGTCTCCGTCACCCTGGATGTGGAAACAGCGCATCCGCTGCTCGAGGTGTCTGAGGATCGAATGAGGGTGAGACTCAGCGGGACTCGGAGGTGTCTCCCTGAAACTGGGAAGAGGTTTACAGGCTGGCGGTGTACGCTGGGATCGGAGGGATTCACATCGGGGAGACATTACTGGGAGGTGGAGGTGGCGGGGAGTCAGCGCTGGAGTCTGGGAGTCGCCGCAGAATCTGTGGAGCGGAAGAAACGGGTCACACTGACCCCGGAGACTGGAGTCTGGAGCATCGGGCGGTGGGGTGACGGGTTTGTTATATTCACCTCCATTCCATCCCCTCTCCCCGCCCGTTACATCCCTGGGAGGGTGGGAATTTATCTCAGTTACGAGTGCGGGACTGTTTCATTTTACGATGCGGACACCAAGTCCCATCTCCACACCTTCACTGGGAATAAATTCACGGAGAAACTTTATCCTTTCTTCGAGCCTTGGCATCAAGACCAGTGGCTGAGAATCTGCTCCGGTTCCGCTCCGGGTGTGTAAAAGGATCGGGTCCCGGGACCGGCGTCAGGAGCGGGGCTCAGGGGCTGTGGGGCAGAAACCCGGTGGACAACTGGTCTGCGCTGAACGGCTCCCATTTAATCCCCAAATTCCGCGTCGTGAAACCCCAGTGAGCGCGGAAATAAAACCAGGGGGAATGTAAATGTGGGAAGAGTGAAATAAACAGCAACTGAAATCACAGCTGTCTGTCGATCCGTTCATTTTAACGCGGTAACCGGGTCCGGCAAAGGAACAGCAATTACTTTTGTGAAAATATAAAGATTGAAACTATCTCCCTTCCCGCGGGTTCAGCAGCAGCAGCCGCGGGCGGAGGGTCCTGAGCTCCGGGCTCCCCCGGGTCCTAAAGTCCGCCGACTCATTACATTCATAGCGAGTTTGCTGCATTTGCTCTGCACACAACAGATTATTTTTCTTCGGAACTGATCTTTCGAAGAATGGGTTCAAACCCAAGGAGAGAGGAAATTGGTGTAAACTTTGCTTTGACAGCCAATGAGTGGGTGCTTCGAGCAGCCCAGGACATAAACGTAATTTAATGATTTAAAGGGCGGTTGGAATATAACTGTCGGTGCAAGGTGGGGCAGCGGTAGAGTTGCTGCCTCACAGCGCCAGAGACCCGGGTTCGGTCCCTACGACTGGTGCTGTCTGCACGGAGCTTGTATGTTCTCCCCGTGACCTGCGTGTTTTTCTCCGAGGTCTTCGGTTTTACTCCCACTCGCCAAGGACGTACAGGTTTGTAGTTTAATTGGCCTTGGTGTAAATGTAAATTGTCCCCAGTGTGTGTAGGAAAGTGTTAATGTGCGGGGATCGCTGGTCGGCGCGGACGAAGGGCCTGTTTCTCTAAACTAAATATTAGAGTCAAGAGTGGTTTATTGTGACTTGTACTCGCTGGAATTTAGAAGATTGAGGGGGGATCTTATAGAAACTTACAAAATTCTTAAGGGGTTAGACAAGCTAGATGCTGGAAGATTGTTCCCGATGTTGGGGGAGTCCAGAACAAGGGGTCACAGTCTAAGGATAAGGGGGAATTCCTTTAGGACCGAAATGAGGAAAACATTCTTTACACAGAGAGTGGTGAGTCTCTGGAATTCTCTGCCACAGAAGGTAGTTGAGGCCAGTTCATTGGCTATATTTAAGAGGGCGTTAGATGTGGCACTTGTGGCTAAAGGGATCAGGGGGTATGGAGAGAAGGTAGGTACGGGATACTGAGTTGGATGATCAGCCATGATCATATTGTGGCCTGAGCCATGGCGGTGCAGGCTCGACGACGTACTCCTGCACCTATATTCTCTGGGTCTGACAGCGGGGTCGCCGTCCTCTCCCAACCTAGAGTCTCTTCCCCAGAGTAGGGGAATCGAGGAGCAGAGGACATAGGCTCAAGGTGCAGTGGGAAAGATTGAATAGGAATCTGAGGGATCTACACGAGGTACTGTCACAAAAATGTAGCAAGCATCATCAGAGACCCACACCCCCCTGGCCACGCTCTCATCTCGCTGCTACCATCGGTAAGAAGTACAGGAGCCTGAAAACTCAATCGGCCATACATCCATTAAACACTCCAACCTCCAATTACACTCCAAACTACATGAACTTGTGGGAATTACATTTTAACTTTGAACTACCATTTTCTATTTATTCATGTGTGTTTGTTTTTATATAAACTGATATTTTTTGTTTGTGTCCTGGGTTTTACAGGGGTGCTTAAAGTTTTAGAGGAGTTTAGTTTAATCGAGTTTAGAGGGGGGTTTAGATGGGTTAAGAGGGGCTTAGAGGTCTTTAGAGGGCTTTAGAGCTTAGATGGATTTAGAGCAGTTTAGAGGGTGTTAGATGGGTTTTTTGGGTGGTTTAGAGGGGTGTAGAGATCTTTAGAGAGGTGTAGATGGCTTTAGAGATGGTTAGAGGGGTTTACAGGGGTTAACATGTGTTTGGAGAGGTTTAGAGGGGTTTAGGGGGGTTTTGGGGGTGTTTATGGTGCGAGCCTGGTACATAAAGTGCGAGTCTGGTTCGAAAAATGCGAACCGCCAGCGAAAAATGCGAGCCTGGTTCGGAAAGTGCGAGCCGGTTGTGTAAAAAAGCGAGCCTGGTGCGAACATTACAATCCGGTGCGAAAACTGCGAGCATGACTCAAAAACTGCCAGCTTGGCGCAAAAACTGCGAGCCTGGTGCGAAAACTGCGAGCCTGGTGAGAAAAGTGCGCGCCTTCTGCGAAAAGTGCGAGGCGCCTGCGAAAAATGCGAGCCTGGTGCGAAAAGTGCGAACCTGCTGCGAAAACTGCGAACGTGGCGCAAAATGTACGAGCCTGGGGCGAAAAGTACGAGTCCGCTGCGAAAAATGCGAGCCAGCTCCGAAATTTGTGAGCTGGTGCGAAAATTGCGAGCCTCAGTAAAAGGGAAATTAGGGGAGGGCACTGATAAATAGGGAATTAGGGGAGCGCAGCATTATATGGTGATTAGGGGGGACACCAGCAAACGGGGATTAGGGGATCGCACCAGTAAATGGGAAGTTAGGGGAGGGCGCCAGTAGAGTTGCTGCCTCACAGGTTCAGAGGCCCGGGTTCGATTCCGACACGGCCGCCGTGTGCCTGGTTTGTACGTTCTCTCCCTGACCGCGTGGATTTTCACCGACATCGCAAACTCCAAAGACGCACAACTTTGTAGATATCAGGAATTAAATGTAAATTCCCCAGTGTGTGTAGGGCATCGATAATGTGTGGGGGTCGCTGGCCAGTGCGGACTCGCTCTGTTCCTTTTCGTGACCCTTTTCTCCAGAAATGCTGCATGGCACACTGAGTTACTCCAACTTATTGTGTCTATCTTAATAATAACAATATTATATGTTATTGCCATTGCACATAGGTGCAACGAGATTTGGTATGCAGCTTCCATCCGACGTCATAACTTAATCAACTAAAAATTTAGAAAACAGTAAAACAGTATAAAGTGCAAATAGGTCTGTGCCAGGTAGATGTGCGACGTGACCATCCGAGGGAGACAGTTCATGGGGGGGGGGGGGACACACTCAGCAAGGCCGATTCAGAGCAGCTATAGCTCTGGGGAAGAAACTGTTCCTACGTCTGGAGGTGCTGGCGTAGAAGGCCTTCTAACGTCTGCCGGAAAGTAGCAGTTCGAACAGACCATTGCAAGGGTGTGAGGAGGCTTTGTCAATGATGACAACCTTCCCGAGGCACCGTGTATAGTAGATGCCCTCCAAGGCTGGTAGCTGTGTCCCAATTATCTTCTGCGCTCTGTGGACGAAGCGGTGAAGAGCTCTCCTCTTCGCCTCGGTGCAGCTGAAATACCACAAAGAGATGCCATAAGTTAGTATTTTCTCTGTGGTGCAGCGCTAGAAGGTTGTCAGCAGCAATCGTCTTCGGTGTTGAAACCAGCATCTGCAGCTCATTCCTGTGCGACGCTGTTCTTCAGTCTGGACATTTAAGGGGTTTAGATGGGTTTAGAGAGGATTAGATGGCTTTCGAGCGGGTTTGAGGGGTTCAGAGCGGTTTCGAGTGTTTTGGAGGGGTTAAGAGAGGTTCAGACGGGATTAGAGGGGTCTAGAGGTGTTAAGAGGGGTTTAGAGATGATTAGGGGGGTTTATAGGGGTGCAGACGGGAATAGAGGGGTTTCGAGGGGGTTAGGGGTGTTTAGACGGGTTTAGAGGGCTTTAGAGGGCGCTAGAGGGGGTTTAGAGGGATTTCGAGGGGATTAAGGTGCGGCCCTGGTGCACAAAGTGCGAGTCTGGTTCGAAAAGCGGCTGCGACAAAAGCGAGCCTGGTGCGAACACTGCAATCCGGGTGCGAAAAGTGCGACCCTGGCGCAAATGCTGGGAGCATGATGCAAAAACGGCGTGCCTGGTGTGAAATCTGCGAGCCGAGTGCGAAAAGTGCGAGGCGCCTGTGAAAAAAGCGAGATTAGTGAGAAAAGTGCGAGCCTGCTACGAAAAGAGTGAGCCTGGTACGAAAAGTGTGATCCACGTGCGAAAACTGCGACACTGGCTCAAAAAGTGCGAGCCTGGTGCGAAAAGTGCGAGCTTGGTGCGAAAACCTCGAACCTTGTTCGAAAATTGATCTACTGGTGCGAAAAGTGCGAACCTGCTGCGAAAAGAGCGAGTTGGGTGCCAAATCTGAGATCCTGGTGTGTAAACTGCGAGCGTGACGCCAAAAGTGCGAGTCTTTTGCGAGAAGTGTGAGCCTGGTGCGAAAAGTACCAGCCGGCTGTGAAAATGCGAGCCTGGTCCGAAAAGTGCGAGCTCGTGCGAAAAGTGCGAGCCTGGTGCTAAAGGTACGAACCTGCTGCGGAAACTGCGAACAACGGCCGCAAACTACGAGCCGGGCGCATGAGCCTCAGTAAATGGGGAATTAGGGGAGGGCACTAATAAATGGGGAATTAGGGGAGCGCAGCATTAAATGGTGAATTAGGGGAGGACACCAGTAAACGGGGATTTAGGGGATGGCACCAGTAAATGGGAAATTAGGGGAGGGGTTTGGAGTAGTTTCGAAGGGCTCACTCACATGGGTTTAGAGCGGTTTTCGATGGATTTAGAGGGGTGTAGAGTTTAGAGTGTTTTAGAGTGTTTTAGAGGGGTTTAGAGTGGGTTAGCGGGGTTTGGAGGAATTTAGCGGGGTTTAGACGGGTTTGGAAGGGTTTAGATGGGTTTAGAGGTTTACAGATGTTCACCGGTGTTTGGAGGGGTTTAGATGAGGTTTAGAGTGGTTTAGAGGGTTTTAGAGAAGGTTAGATGTGTTTACAGGGGGTGTACAGGTGTTCGGAGGGTTTAAAGGGGTTTGGAGGGGGTTTAGACGTTTGGAGGGGTAGAGGCGTTTGAAGTGGTTTAGAGCAGTTTAGAGGGGTTTGGAGAGGTTTGGAGGAGGCTTAGAGTTAAATATAGGGATTGGGAGGGGTTTAGAAGGGTTTAAAGTGGTTTGGGGGGGTTTGGGGGGGACTAGAGGGTTTTAGAGTTTTTAGATGGGTTTAGAGGGGTTTAGAGAGGTTTAGATGGGGTTCAGTAGGGTTTAGAGGGTTTTAGATGGGTTTAGAGGGGTTTCAGATGGGTTCAGTGGGCTAAAAGGTATAGAGATGTTTACAGGTGTTTGGAGGGATTTAGATGGGGTTATATCGGTTATGAGTGGTTTAGAGGGATTTCGAGGGGTTTGTTTGGGGTGTTGAGGAGTTTAGAGGGGTTTGTAGTGGTTTGAACCGGCTTAGGTGGGTTTAGAGGGGTTTAGATGGGGATAGAGTGGTTTAGATTGTTTTAGAGAGGCTTCGGGAGGATTACAGGTGTTTAGAGGGGTTTAGAGGGGGTTAGATGGATTTAGAGGTGTTCAGATGGGTTTAGATGGGTTCGGATGGGTTTATAGTAGTTTTGAGTTATTTAGAGAGATTTAGAGGGGGTTAGAAGTGTTTAGAAGGGTTTGGAGGGGGTTGGAGGGGGTTGGAGGGGTTTGGAGGGGGTCTGAGAGGTTTGGAGAGGTTTGGAGGGGTTAGAGGGGTTTACAGTTATTTGGTGATGTCTGGAGGTGTATTTTGGGGTTTGGTGAAGTTTGGGGTGTTTCAGAGGGGTTTCGAGGGGTTTACAGTGGTTTACAGTGTTCTAGAGGGGTTTAGGGCTTAGAGTAATTTAGAGGGGTTTAGAAGGGTTTAGCCGTATAGAGATGTTTACAGGTGTTTGGAGGGATTTAGATGGGGTTTAGAGCGGTTTTGGGGGATTTAGAGTGGGTTCGAGGTTTGTAGAAGGCGTTTAGAGTATTTTAGAGAAGGTTAGTGTGGTTTAGAGGTGTTTAGAGGGATTTAGAGGGGGTTAGATGGGTTAAGAGGTGTTTCGTGGGGTTTAGAGGTGGGAATGGTGTAGCAACACTTGTAGGGCTGTGTTGTGGACCGCCTAATGGGGAGCGAGAATTGGAAGAGCAAATATGTAAGGAGATAGCAGATATAAGTAGTAAGCACAAGGTGGTGATTGTGGGAGATTTCAATTTTCCACACATGGACTGGGAAACACATTCTGTATAAGGGCTGCATGGTTTGTAGTTTGTAAATTATGTGCAGGATAGATTTGTGCAGGAATACATAGAGGTACCTAGTAGAGAAGGGGCAGTGCTGGACCTCCGGTTTGGAAATGAGACAGGTTAGGTTGTGGACGTATGTGTTGAGGAGCACTTCGGGTCCAGTGATCACAATACCATTAGTTTCAATATAATTATGGAGATCGTCAGAAATAGACCAAGGGTTGAGACTACATACAGTGTATAGACATGCATATGAACAAGGAAAATTACCAGATTCTTTAAATGAATCCACAATTACACTCATACCTAAGGTAGATAAAGATCTGGAAGATCCTGGTTCATATAGAGCGATTGCCCTTCTAAATACAGACCAAACAATATTAGCTAAAGTTTTATCTAGGAGACTAAGTTTGGTGATTTCTAAATTAATACATTATGATCAAACAGGTTTTATTCCAAAACGCTATTCATCTCATAATCTAAGACGCCTGTTTAATATTATATATTCTAAAAGAATACGAGATACGGAATTAGCAGTCATATCGTTAGACGCAGAAAAAGCATTTGACCAGGTGGAATGGTTATATTTATTTAATATAATGGAAAAGTTCCAATTGGGGGATCAATTTTGTAAATGGGTAAGAATCCTATACTCGGATCCTACTGTAAGAATTCTAACTAATCAAATACTATCAGTTAAATTTAAACTCTTTAGGGGATGTAGACAAGGATGTCCGTTATCGCCTTTATTATTTGCCTTGGCGATAGAGCCTTTGGCGGAAAGAATTAGATCAGAACCTGAAATATACGGTTATAATACTGATACAACAACTAATAAAATATCCTTATATGCAGATGATGTTTTGATTTACATCACAAAACCTGAAATTAGTATTCCAATGTTGTTTGATGTTATAAATAAATTTAGTACATTTTCTGGATATAGGATTAATTGGAATAAAAGTGATATTATGCCAATAACTAATATAAATTCAAACATATTACAACAATATCCATTATCAATAGTTACTGACAAAATTAAATATTTAGGAATTAATGTATCTAAATCTCACAATTCATTAATGAGATCGAATTATCCTCAATTATTAGATAAACTTAAAAAAAATATTTTATATTGGAAAACACTGCCTATATCTTTGATTGGTAGAATAAATGCTATAAAGATGGTTTTTCTACCACAATTATTATATCTGTTTCAAGCTATCCCTTTTTTCCTTCCGAAAACCTTTTTTTTAAAAATTGATAATATTGTTAATAGTTTTATCTGGGATTATAAAAATCATAGAATAAGTAAAAAACATTTATGTAAGTCAAAGATAAATGGAGGATTAGCACTTCCAAATTTCCTATACTATTTCTGGGCAGTACAGATTAAGAATATGAATTTTTGGTGGGTAAATACGGACCTGGAACCAACGTGGCTAAAGATAGAAAAGGAAGATTGTTTGCCTTTCAACGTAGACTCAATTATTTTTGCCCCAAAGGAAGTTCAAAAAAAAATTTATAGGGACAATCCAATCATTTATAATAATAGACGTATTTGGAAACAAATAGTCAAGACTTTACAATTAGACAATCTTTCATTTAGATTACCAATTATGAATAACCCATTATTTAAGCCCTCCACATTGGATGGAGGGTTCAGACATTGGGATAATTTAGGAATTACAAGGGTAGAGCACCTCTATAGAAATGGAAAATTTCTTTCATTTCAGGAGTTACAAGATATCTACGGATTGTCTTCACAGCATTTGTTTAGGTATTTCCAAATTAGAGATTATATTAAATCTAATACACAGGATTTTAAAAATAAAGAACCAGGATTATTAGATGAATCGTTTAACTGGCATCCAACCACAGAAAAATTAATAGCTTATATATATAACATCATTATGGATAAGGAGAATCCAATAACTGAAACATATCGTCAAGCATGGGAAAATGAAATTGGATCACCTATAACCAAAGAAAATTGGGAAGAAAGTCTACAACGAATACACCGGTGCTCGTTAAATGCTAGACATATATTAATACAATTTAAAGTATTCTACCGATTACATTATTCGAAAACCAAATTAAATAGTATATTTCCTAATCTCTCCTCTATTTGTGATAAATGTAAGAATTTAGAAGCAAATTTAACACACAGTTTTGTTACATGTCCTAAATTGAATTATTATTGGACAGAAATTTTTAAAGTTATTTCTGAAGTTCTTAAAGTTCAATTAGAACCTGACCCAAAGCTAATAATACTGGGAATTCCAGAGGCTAATTTGATATTTACACTAGATCAAAGAAATTTCCTTGATTATTGTTTGATATTAGGGGAAAAAATAATATTGAAATTTTGGAAGGGAACATTATCCCCAACAATTAAAATGTGGGCATCAGAGATGTTGGAGACGTTGCAGTTGGAAAGAATCAGATTTGTCCTTTTGGACAAGTATAATTCTTTTGAACAGATATGGTCTCCATATATACAGTATTTAGAGAAGTAGCTGTTCTTGGCATCACGGCTCGACTGGCACCCTGCGGGATTTGATGAAAATAATGTATTGGTATACCAGGATATATGCATGTCTTTACTGATATTATTATTTGTAGTTGTTTCATTTACAATATATTGTGTGGCTTTTAATTGATATATATACAAAATATGTCTTTTTTCTTTTTCTTCATTTTTTCTTTTTCTTTTATACCAAATAATTATTAAGGAAGTATAATTTTATTGATTAATAATGGTATTTCTCTTTACCCACTTTTATTTTCAAAAAAAATAAGATAATAATCATTAGAGTACAAATATTGATTTAAGTTGATGTTTATAACTCAGTTTTAAACATTGAGAATTGTTTATTGCTAATAAAAAAATTATTCAAAAGGGTTGAGATCTTTGATTGGAGAAAGGAAAACTTTGAGGAGATGCGTAAGGATTTAAAATGAGTGAATTGGGACGTTTTGTTTTATGGGAAGGATGTGGAAGAGAAATGGAAGACATTTAAAGGTGACATTTTAAGAGTACATAATCGTTATATCCCTGTTCGGTTGAAAGGAAACATCAGATCCAGATATGATAAGAGAACTCGAGGTAAAGGTACCGCATGGAGGCAATGATCCTAACATGACTAGTTTTAATCTGCAATTTGAGAAGGAGAATGTTAAATCGGAAGTGGCAGTGATGCAGTTGAACAAAGTGGACTATGAAGACATGAGAGGGGAGCTGGCTAAAGTAGACTGAAAAGGGATCCTAGCAGGAAATACGGTGGAAGAGCAATGGCAGGAATTTCTCGGCATAATCCGGAAGGCGCAGGATCATTCCATTCCAAAAAGGAAGAAATATTCTAAGGGGAGTAGGAGGCAACCGTGGCTGACAAGAGGAGTTAGGGATAGAATACAACTAAAAGAAAATATGTATAACACAGCAAAGAGTAGCCGGAAGCAGGAGGGTTGGGAAACTTTCATAGCAAGAGAAGAAAACAAAACGGGCAATACGGGCTGAAAAGATGAAGTACGAGGGGAAGCTGGACAGGAATATAAAGAAGGACAGTAAAAGCTTATTTTTATTATGTTAAGGGAAAAAGAGTAACAAAGTCAAATGTCGGTCCCTTGAAGGCAGACACGGGTGAAATAATTATAGGCAACAAGGAAATGGCAGAAGAGTTGGATAGGTTCGTCGGACCCTTCTTCACTAAGGAAGACACAAACAATCTCCCAGATGAACTGGAGGACAGAGGATCTAAGGGGGTAGAGGAACTGAAATAAATTTTCATTAGGCGAGAAATAGTATTAGGTAGGCTAATGGGATTGAAGGATGATAAATACCCTGGGCCTGAAGGTCTGCATCCCAAGGTCCTCAGGGAGGTGGCTCAAGACATAGTGGAAGCATTGGTGATCATTTTCCAATGTTCAATAGATTCAGGATCACTTCCTGTGGATCTGAGGACAGCTAATGTTATCCCACTTTTCAAGAAAGGTCCGAGAGAGAAAACGGGGAATTACAGACCAGTTAGCCTGACTTCGGTGGTGGGAAAGATGCTGGAGTCAATTATTGAAGAGGTAATAATGGAGCATTTGATAGCAGTAAAAGCATTAGTCCAAGCCAACGTGGATTTATGAAAAGGAAATAATGCTTGACTAATCTCCTGGATTTTTTTGAGGATGTGACAAGTAAAATGGATGAATGGGTGCCAGTGGATGTAGCCTTTTATAAGGTCCCGCACGGGAGACTGGTGACTAAAATTAGAGAACATGGTATTGGGGGTAGGGTGTCGACATGGATAGAAAATTGGTTGGCAGACCGGAAGCAAAGAGTAGGAATGAACGGGTCCTTTTCAGAATAGAAACATAGAAACATAGAAAATAGGTGCAGGAGTAGGCCATTCGGCCCTTCGAGCCTGCACCGCCATTCAATGTGATCATGGCTGATCATCCAACTCAGTATCCCGTACCTGCCTTCTCTCCATACCCCCTGATCCCTTTAGCCACAAGTGCCACATCTAACGCCCTCTTAAATATAGCCAATGAACTGGCCTCAACTACCTTCTGTGGCAGAGAATTCCAGAGACTCACCACTCTCTGTGTAAAGAATGTTTTCCCCATTTCGGTCCTAAAGGAATTCCCCCTTATCCTTAGACTGTGACCCCTTGTTCTGGACTCCCCCAACATCGGGAACAATCTTCCAGCATCTAGCTTGTCCAACCCCTTAAGAATTTTGTAGGTTTCTATAAGATCCCCCCTCAATCTTCTAAATTCCATCGAGTACAAACCGAGTCTATCCAATCTTTCCTCATATGAAAGTCCTGACATCCCAGGAATCAGTCTGGTGAATCTTCTCTGTACCCCCTCTATGGCAAGGATGTCTTTCCTCAGATTTGGAGACCAAAACTGTACGCAGTACTCCAGGTGTGGCCTCACCAAAACCCTGTACAACTGCAGTAGAACCTCCCTGCTCCTATACTCAAATCCTTTCGCTATGAATGCTAACGTACCATATGCTTTCTTCACTGCCTGCTGCACCTGCATGCCTACTTTCAATGACTGGTGTACCATGACACCCAGGTCTCGTTGCATCTCTCCCTTTCCTAATCTGCCACCATTCAGATAATAGTCTACCCTCATGTTTTTGCCACCAAAGTGGATAACCTCACATTTATCCACATTGTACTGCATCTGCCATGCATCTGCCCATTCACTCAGCCTATCCAAATCACCCTGCAGCCTCCAAGCATCCTCCTCACACCTAACTATACCCCCCAGCTTGGTATCATCTGCAAATTTGGAGATGTTGCATTGAATTCCCTCGTCCAAATCATTAATATATATTGTAAATAGCTGGGGTCCCAGCACTGAGCCTTGCGGCACCCCACTAGTCACTGCCTGCCATTCTGAAAAGGACCCGTTTACTCCTACCCTTTGCCTCCTGTCTGCTAGCCAGTTCTCTATCCACATCAATACTGAACCCCCAATACCATGTGCTTTAAGTTTGTATGCTAATCTCTTATGCGGGACCTTGTCGAAAGCCTTCTGAAAGTCTAGATATAACACATCCACTGGTTCTCCCTTATCCACTCTACTAGTTACATCCTCGAAAAATTCTATCAGATTTGTCAGACATGATTTACCTTTCGTAAATCCATGCTGAATTTGTCCAATGATTTCACCACTTTCCAAATGCGCTGCTATCCCATCTTTAATAACTGACTCTAGCAGTTTCCCCACTACCGATGTTAGACTAACTGGTCTGTAATTCCCCGCTTTCTCTCTCCCTCCTTTTTTAAAAAGTGGGGTTACATTAGCTACCCTCCAATCCTCAGGAACTACTCCAGAATCTAAGGAATTTTGAAAAATTATCACTAATGCATCCACTATTTCTGTGGCTACCTCCTTGAGTACTCTGGGATGCAGACTATCTGGCCCTGGGGATTTATCGGCCTTCAATCCGTTCAATTTACCCAACACCACCTCCCGGCTAACCTGGATTTCACTCAGTTCCTCCATCTTATTTGACCCCCGTTCCACTGCTATTTCCGGCAGATTATTTATGTCTTCCTTAGTGAAGACAGAACCAAAGTAGTTATTCAATTGGTCTGCCATGTCCTTGTTCCCCATGATCAATTCACCTGTTTCTGACTGCAAGGGACCAACATTTGTTTTAACTAGTCTCTTTCTCTTTACATATCTATAAAAACTTTTGCAGTCAGTTTTTATGTTCCCTGCCAGTTTCCTTTCATAATCTATTTTCCCTTTCCTAATTAAGCCCTTTGTCCTCCTCTGCTGGATTCTGAATTTCTCCCAGTCCTCCGGTAGGCTGCTTTTTCTGGCAAATTTGTATGCCTCATCTTTTGTTTTTATACTATCCCTGATTTCCCTTGTTATCCATGGATGCACCACCTTCCCCGATTTATTCTTTTGCCAAACTGGTATGAACAACTTTTGTACTTCATCCATGCAGTCTTTAAATACCTTCCATTGCACATCCACTGTCAACCCTTTAAGAATCACCTGCCAGTCTATCTTGGCCAATTCACATCTCATACCTTCAAAGTTACCTTTGTTCAAGTTCAGAACCCTTGTTTCTGACTTAATTTTGTCACTCTCCATCCTAATGAAGAACTCAACCATATTATGGTCACTCTTGCCCAAGGGGCCACGCACAACAAGACTGCTAACTAACCCTTCCTCATTACTCAATACCCAGTCTAGAATAGCCTGCTCTCTCGTTGGTTCCTCCACATGTTGGTTGAGAAAACTATCCCGCATACATTCCAGGAAATCCTCTTCCTCAGCACCCCTGCCAATTTGATTCACCCAATCTACATGCAGATTGAAGTCACCCATTATAACCGTGTTACCCTTGTTGCACGAATTTCTAATTTCCTGTTTGATGCCATCCCCAACTCCAATACTACTGTTAGGTGGCCTGTACACAGTTCCCACTAGCGTTTTCTGCCCCTTAGAGTTTCGCAGCTCTACCCATATCGATTCCAC
>CAUPSL010000056.1:0-31242 GCA_963514005.1 Raja brachyura
TCCCGGGAATTAACCTGGTGAACCTACGCTGGGCTCCCTCAATAGCAAGAATGTCCTTCCTCAAATTAGGGGACCAAAACTGCACACAACACTCCAGGTGTGGTCTCACCGGGGCCCTGTACAACTGCAGAAGGACCTCTTTGCTCCTGTACTCAACTCCACTTGTTATGAAGGCCAACAGGCCATTCGCTTTCTTCACTGCCTGCTGTGTAGAATCATAGAAACATAGACAATAGGTGCAGGAGTAGAGGCCATTCGGCCCTTCGAGCCTGCACCGCCATTCAATATGATCATGGCTGACCATCCAACTCAGTATCCCGTACCTGCCTTCTCTCCATACCCCCTGATCCCTTTAGCCACAAGGGCCACATCTAACTCTCTCTTAAATATAGCCAATGAACTGGCCTCAACTACCTTCTGTGGCAGAGAATTCCACAGATTCACCACGCTCTGTGTGAAAAATGTTTTCCTCATCTCGGTCCTAAAGGAATTCCCCCTTATCCTTAAGCTGTGACCCCTTGTTCTGGACCTCCCCAATATCGGGAACAATCTTCCTGCATCTAGCCTGTCCAACCCCTTAAGAATTTTTTACGTTTCTGTAAGATCCCCCCTCAATCTTCTAAATTCCAGCGAGTACAAGCCGAGTCTATCCAGTCTTTCTTCATATGGAAGTCCTGACATCCCAGGAATCAGTCTGGTGAACCTTCTCTGTACTCCCTCTATGGCAAGAATGTCTTTCCTCAGATTTGGAGACCAAAACTGTACGCAATACTCCAGGTGTGGTCTCACCAAGACCCTGTACAACTGCAGTAGAACCTCCCAGCTCCTATACTCAAATACTTTTGCTATGAATGCCATCATACCATTGGCTTTCTTCACTGCCTGCTGCACCTGCTGCCTACTCTGAAGAAGGGTCTCGACCCGAAACGTGCCTATCTCCTTCGCTCCTTAGATGCTGCTGCACCCGCTGAGTTTCTCCAGCTTTTTGTGTACCCTGCCTACATTCAATGACTGGTGTACCATGACACCCAGGTCTTGTAGCCGCTGGTCAAACCGTCTGGCGGCCATCTTGGGCCTAGGCCGCAGGCTTCAGTTGCCGCGGCAACCAGCGGGCCTCGTCAAGGGGCTCAAAGACACAGAGAAATGGTAGATGGGAGGCCGAGGTACCTGTGCGAGATTCCCGCTTTGATTCCCGGCCTCTGGATGATGTCGAGCTCCTGGGCGCTGGGATCGCGGCTGATCGAGGCGTTGGAGTTGACCAGGTGGGAGAGGCGGCGTTTGGAAAGCCTGGGGCAGCAGGAGGAGTCCGCGGCGCTGGGGGAGGACATGGATGTGCTGCGGGAGGTCGAGGCGTTGGTCACGCAGGTCTGCGAGAAGGTCCGCTCGTCCGTGAACTCGTGGCACTGCGCGAGAGAGCGAGAGAGAGAGCGAGAGAGAGAGTCGGCAGAGCGGAAACAGGCCCTTCGACCCCACCAAGTCCACGCCGACCAGCGATCGCCCGTTCAACCACACTTGTTTAGTTCCGAGACACAGGAGGCAAAAGTCGGCCATCTTGAAACAGGCCCCAAACTCTCGCCCTCCTCTCCCTGCTTCAACGATACAGCGCGGAAACAGGCTCTTCGGCCCATCGAGTCCACTCCGCCATTCTATCATGGCCGATCTCTCTCTCCCTCCCACCCCCCTTCTCCCCACAACCCCTGACACCCGCACTAATCAACAATCTATCGATCTCGGCCTTAAAAATCCCCACTGACTTGTGGCCTCCACCGCCGTCTGTGGCAACGAATCCCGCAGATTCACCGCCCTCTGGCTAAAGAAATTCCTCCTCGTCTCCTTCCTAAAGGAACTTTAATCCTTTAATTCTGAGGCTGTGCCCTCTGGTCCTAGACTCTCCCACTAGTGGAAACATCCTCTCCAGACTCTATCCGGGCCGCCCACTGACGTTCGTTTAATTTAGAGATAAAGCGCAGAAACAGGCCTTTCGGCCCATCGATCGCCCATTCACACACTAGTATAGAGATTAGGGGAGGAGAGGAGAAGGGAGGAGAGGAGAGGAGAGGAGAGGGGAGGAGAGGAGAGTGGAGGCGAGGGGAGAGGAGAGGAGAGGGGAGGGGAGAGGAGAGGGGAGGAGAGGAGAGTGGAGGAGAGGAGAGAGGAGAGAGGAGGAGAGGGGAGGAGAGGAGAGGCGAGGAGAGGAGAGGAGAGGAGAGGGGAGGGGAGGAGAGGAATTATTCCTTACAGTAGTCTTTTCCAGACAGTGCAGTAAGTGGTGATGCTGTTGATCGAACGCTGAGGTTTTTCGAGCTAGGAGAGCCTGTGTATCTGCATCTAGATCCTTTACAGAGGAAAGAAGGAGAGAATCAGACCCCTGTAGCCCTCTCCCCAACCTCCCTTCACCTCCATCTCCATCCAGAGAGTTGTGGCCTGTGGGCCTTCATAACAAGAGGCGTTGAGTACAGGAGCAAAGAGGTCCTTCTGCAGTTGTACAGGGCCCTGGTGAGACCACACCTGGAGTATTGTGTGCAGTTTTGGTCCCCTAATTTGAGGAAGGACATCCTTGCTATTGAGGGAGCCCAGCGTAGGTTCACCAGGTTAATTCCCGGGATGGCGGGACTGTCATACGCTGAGAGAATGGAGCGGCTGGGCTTGTACACTCTGGAGTTTAGAAGGATGAGAGGGGATCTCATTGAAATATATAAGATTATTAAGGGTTCGGACACGCTAGAGGCAGGAAACATGTTCCTGATGTTGGGGGAGTCCAGAACCAGGGGCCACACACACACACACAGTTTAAGAATAAGGGGTCGGCCATTTAGAACGGAGACGAGGAAACACTTTTTCTCACAGAGAGTTGTGAGTCTGTGGAATTCTCTGCCTCAGAGGGAGGTGGAGGCCGGTTCTCTGGATGCACGTTCAAGGGAGAGCTAGATAGGGCTCTTAAAGATAGCGGAGTCAGGGGATATGGGGAGAAGGCAGGAACGGGGAACTGATTGGGGATGATCAGCCGTGATCACATTGGATGGCGGTGAAGGGCCAAAAGGCCTCTACTCCTGCACCTGTTCAGTTTCTACCAGTCCATGACTAGGCCCCGGGTTGCCATGGCAACTGAAGCCTGTTGCCTAGGCCCAAGATGGCCGAATCCCGTTGGGGGGAGCGTTGGGGGGGAAAGTTGGCGAAACCGCAAAAAATCCTTCGTCCGTGACATTCATTTCTCCGGGATATTTACCGGATCGAGGCCGCCGTTTTCCTTGTACTTCAGGAATGCGTTTGTTGTTCCCGAAATTGCCAATCGGATTCTGACAAGCCGGAGTTTCTACGGATGAAAAGAAGATGAGGCGTGAGATTCCGACACGCGCGCACACGCACACACGCACGCGCGCGCACTTACACGCACACACACACGCACACAGACGCACGCACGCACTTACATGCACACACACATGCACACGCACACACACACACACATATATACACACACACACACAGACACACACATATGTACACACACAGACACACACACACAGACACACAGACACACACACACACACACACGCACACACAGACACACACACACACACACACACACAGACACACACACACAGACACACACACACACACACACACACACACGCACACACAGACACACACACACACACACACAGACACGCACACACAGACACACACACACACACACACAGACACACACACACACACACACACAGACACACACACACAGACACACACACACACACACACACACACACGCACACACAGACACACACACACACACACACAGACACGCACACACAGACACACACACACACACACACACACAGACACACACACACACACACACACACACAGACACGCACACACAGACACACACACACACACACACACACACAGACACACACACACACACACAGACACACACACACAGACACACACACACAGACACACACACTTACACACACACACATACACACACTTACACACACACAGACACACACACTTACACACACACACATACTTACACACACAGACACACACACACACACACCTTTTGAGCTTTCATCTTGTCCTCGCGTTGGTTCTGGTGATAGATGCGGCTAAAGTTGGAGACAATGACGGGGACGGGCAGAGCGATGACCAGGACCCCGCTCAGCGAGCAGATCGAGCCGAAGATCTTCCCCGCGATGGTGTTGGGAACCATGTCTCCGTATCTGCAACACACACACACACACGCACACACACACACAACGTTAGTCAGTTTGCACAAACTGCTGGAGAAACTCAGCGGGTGCAGCAGCATCTACGGAGCGAAGGAGATAGGCGACGTTTCGGGTCGAGACCCTTCTTCAGACTTCTTGTTCACCCCTGGTCCATGCCTCTCTCCCCCCCTCTTTCTCTCTCCCCCCTTCTCTCTTTCACTCTCTCTCTCTTCCCCTCCACTCTCTCTCTATCCCCTTCTCTCTCTTTCTCTCTCCCCCTCTCCTTCTCTCTCCCTCTATCCCTCTCTCTCGCTCTTTCTCTCCCTCTTTCTCTCTATCCCTCTCCCTCTCTCCCCCTCTCTCTATCCCTCTCTCCATCCCCTCTCTTTCCCTCTCCCCCTCCACTCTCTCTCTATCCCCTTCCCTTCTCTCTCTCCCTCTCCCTTCCTCCTCTCTCCCCCTTCTCTCTCCCTTTATCCCTTTCTCTCTCTATCCCGCCTTCTCTCTCTCTCTCCCCTTCCCTTCTCTCTCTATCCCTCTCTCTCTCTTTATCCCTTTCTCTCTCTATCCCTCCTTCTCTCTCTCTCCCCTTCCCGTCTCTCTCTATCCCTCTCTCTCCCTCTCTTCCCTTCTCTCTCCCTCCCTCTCTCTCTTTCTCTCTCCCTCTCTCTCTCTCCCTTCTCTCTCCCCTTTCTCTCTCTCTCTCTCTCCCTCTCCATCTCTCTCCCTCTCTTCCTCTTCTCTCCCTCTCTCCATTTCTTTTTCTCTCTCCCTCTCTCTCCCTCTCCCTCTCTCACTATACCTCTCTCTCTCTCCCTCTCTCTATCCCTCACTGTCTCTATCCCTCTCTCTCACTATACCTCTCTCTCTCTCCCTCTCTCTATCCCTCACTGTCTCTATCCCTCTCTCTCTCCCTCTCTCTTTCTCTCTCCCCCTCCACTCTCTCTCTATCCCCTTCCCTTCTCTCTCTTTCCATCTCTCCCTCTCTCTCTCCCTTTCTTTCTCTCTCTCCCTCTCTCCCCATCACCCTCTCTCCCCATCTCTCTTTCACTCTCTCTTTCTCTCTCTCTCTCTCTCTCTCTCTCTCTCTCACTATCCCTCTCTCCCTCCCCTCTCTCTCTCTTCCTCCCTATCCCTCCATCCCTCTTCTCTCTCCCTCTCTCTTTATCCCCTCTCTCTCTCTCCCAGGAGATGACGGAGTCTGCAGTTTAGTTCAGGGAGAGACACGGCGCGGAAACAGGAGGCAGAAGTCGGCCATCTTGAACCAGGCCCCAAACTCTCGCCCTCCACAGACTCCCCTAATTTGTGGAAGGACATTCTTGCTATTGAGGGGGCCCAGCGTAGGTTCACCAGGTTAATTCCCGGGATGGCGGGACTGTCATACGCTGAGAGAATGGAGCGGCTGGGCTTGTACACTCTGGAGTTTAGAAGGATGAGAGGGGATCTCATTGAAACATGTAACACATTCTTTGGTTCTGGACTCCCCCAACATCGGGAACATGTTTCCTGCCTCTAGCGTGTCCAAACCCTTAACAATCTTATATGTTTCAATGAGATCCCCTCTCATCCTTCTAAACTCCAGAGTGTACAAGCCCAGCCGCTCCATTCTCTCAGCGTATGACAGTCCCGCCATCCCGGGAATTAACCTGGTGAACCTACGCTGGGCTCCCTCAATAGCAAGGATGTCCTTCCTCAAATTAGGGGACCAAAACTGCACACAATACTCCAGGTGTGGTCTCACCAGGGCCCTGTACAACTGCTGGAGGACCTCTTTGCTCCAGTACTCAACTCCTCTTGCTATGAGAGGAGCAGAATCAGGCCATTCGGCCCATCGAGTTCACCCCGCCATTCGATCTCGGCCGATCTATCTCTCCCTCCCAACCCCATTCTCCTGCCTTCTCCCCACAACCCCTGACACCCGCACTAATCAACAATCTATCGATCCCTGCCGTAAGATTATTCGCAAACTTGTGGCCTCCACCGCCGTCTGTGGCAACGAATCCCGCAGATTCACCGCCCTCTGGCTGAAGAAATTCCTCCTCGTCTCCTTCCTAAAGGAACTTTAATCCTTTAATTCTGAGGCTGTGCCCTCTGGTCCTAGACTCTCCCACTAGTGGAAACATCCTCCCCACATCCGCTCTATCCGGGCCGCCCACTGAAGTTCCGTGACGTTTCAACGAGGTGCCCGCTCATCCTCGTTCTTCTAAACTCCAGCGAGTACAGGCCCAGCGCCGACAAACGCTCATCGTACGTTAGGAGGCTTTGGAACAAAGAACTGCAGGTGCTGGCTCAGGAAAAAGACACAAAGTGCTGGAGTAACTTCTCCGGAGAACGTGGATAGGTGACGTTTCGGGTCAGGGCCCTTCTTCAGACTTTGAGAGAGAGAGGAGAGAGAGAGAGAGAGGGGAGAGAGGGAGAGAGAGAGAGAGGGGGAGAGAGGGAGAGAGAGAGAGAGAGAGAGGGGGGAGAGAGGGAGAGAGAGAGAGGGGGAGAGAGGGAGAGAGAGAGAGGAAAGGAGAGAGGGAAGGGGAGAGGAGAGTGAGGGAGGGAGGGAGTGAGAAAAAAGAGAGAGAGGGGGAGAGAGAGAGAGAGAGAGAAAGAGAGAGAGAGAGAGAGAGAGAGAGAGAGAGAGAGGGAGAATTCCACAGACTCACAACTCTCTGTGAGAAAATGTGTTTCCTCGTCTCCGTTCTAAACGGCCAACCCCTTATTCTTAAACTGTGTGTTTAAGAATAAGGGAAGGAGAGAAGGGAGAGAGAGAGAGAGGGAAGGAGAGAAGATAGAGGGAAGTAGAGAGAGGGATAGAGAGAGGAGGAGAGAGAGAGAGGATGTAGGGAGAGAGGGAATGAGAGAGAGAGGAGAAGAGGAAGGAGAGATAGAGATAGAGAGAAGAGACAGAGGGAACGAGAGAGAGGAATGGAAAGAGAGAGAAAAGATGAAGGAGAGAGGGAAGGAGAGAAGGAGAGAGGGAAGGAGAGAGAAGGAGAGAGGGAAGGAGAGAGAAGGAGAGAGGGAAGGAGAGAAGGAAGAGAGAGATAGAGAGAGAGGGAAGGAGAGAGGGGAATGGAAAGAGAGAGGGCGAGAGGAGAGGAGGAAAGAGAGAGATAGAGAGAGGGAAGGAGAGGAGGAAGGAGAGAAGGAAGGAGGAGATAGAGAGATGGCGATGAGAGATGGGGATGAGAGAGAGGAGAGGAGGAAGGAGAGAAAGACAAGAGAGAGATAGAGAGAGAGCGAAGGAGAGAGAGGATGTAGGGAGAGAGGGATAGAGAGAGGAATGGAAAGAGAGAGGGAAGGAGAGATAGAGATAGAGACAGAGGGAAGGAAGAGAGGAATGGAAAGAGAGATCGAGACAGAGGGAACGAGAGAGGGAATGAGATAGAGGGAATGAGAGAGAGGAATGGACAGAGAGAGAAAAGAGAGAGGGAAGGAGGAGAGGAGGAAGGAGAGAGGGAATGAGATAGAGACAGAGGGAAGGAGAGAGAGGAATGGAAAGAGAGAGGGAATGAGATAGAGAGAGGAGAGGAGTAAGGAGAGAAAGACAAGAGAGAGATAGACAGGGAAGGAAGAGAGAGGAATGGAAAGAGAGAGAAAGAGAGGGAAGGAAGAGAGGAGGAAGGAGAGATAGAGAGATAGAGAGAGGAATGGAAAGAGAGAGAAAAGAGAGAGGGAAGGAGGAGAGGAGGAAGGAGATAGGGAATGAGATAGAGAGAGGGAAGGAGGAGAGGAGGAAGAGATAGAGAGAGGGAAGGATGAATGAGAGAGGGAAGGAGGAGAGGAGGAAGGAGATAGGGAATGAGATAGAGAGAGGGAAGGAGGAGAGGAGGAAGAGATAGAGAGAGGGAAGGATGAATGAGAGAGGGAAGGAGGAGAGGAGGAAGGAGATAGGGAATGAGATAGAGAGAGAGGGAGGGAGGAGAGGAAGAGAGAGGGATAAAGGAGAGAGGGAAGGGGAAAATGAGAGGGGGAATGAGAGAGGAGAGTGAGGGAGGGAGTGAGAAAAAAGAGAGCGAGGGGGAGAGAGAGAGAGAGAGAGAGAGAGAGAGAGAGAATTCCACAGACTCACAACTCTGTGAGAAAAAGTGTTTTCTCAAAGTGAAAAGGGAGAGGGAATGAGAGAGGAATGGAAAGAGAGAGAAAAGAGAGAGGAGAGGAGGAAGAGAGAGATCGAGACAGAGGGAAGGAGAGAGAGGAATGGAAAGCGAGATAAAAGAGAGAGGGAAGGAGGAGAGGAGGATGGATGGATGATGGAGGAGTGAGGATGGCCGTACCCGAGAGTGGTCATGGTGACGATAGTGTACCAGAAGGCGGCGGGGATGCTGGTGAAGTTGGTTCCCGTGGTCCCCTTCTTGGCGTAGAACATGACGGTGGCAAAGATGATGATGGCCATGGTGAGGGAGAAGAGGAGGAACCCGAGCTCGGAGGCGCAGCTCTTGAGCGTGTAGCCCAGGATGCGCAGGCCCTGCGAGTGGCGGGAGAACTTGAAGATGCGGAAGACGCGGAAGACGCGCAGGGTGACGAAGGCGCCGCTCACGTCCTCGTTGTCCGGCATGAGCAGGCCGATGTAGTAGGGCATGATGGCCACCACGTCGATCACGCTCATCACGCTGCGAGCAAAGTGGCAGCGGCCTGGCGTGGCGTAGAGGCGCAGGAGGTACTCGCAGTAGCAATGTTACAAAATTTTGAGATTTAAAAAATCAAGTCTGCAATTTATCCCATCAGATAAAGCATAAAAAGAAGTTTAATTTGACACCTAATTTACTTTCATATCTTCAGTATTGAGAAAGTTATGGCCATTTTCACACTCAGAAATTAGCATCTTGCTCCCCATTGCCTTTCAATTGACTTAACTCAAAAGCTGTGATCTGGAAAAGTTAAAAGCCCATAACTTTCTTAAAAATTAAGGGAACTCAATGAAATTTTCAGTTATTATAGATTAAAGCATTCTGTAACAAATATTAAACAATCTTACTTGGATGACCTGAAATTAAAGCATATAATTAGTTAGTTATCTAATTGTAGCTAATTACAAAATTCAATGAGTAGATCTAAACATCTATCCATTTCTTAAGAAAAGATAAACTTTTTTTTAATTGCCTAAGTGTCCAAATAACATTCACACAATAATCCACAATATAACATAATTTTTAAATCTCATTTTCATGAATTTCTGGGCCAAATGGAAGGAATTTAGTGTTTAATGCCTGTAAATTAATGGCCATTTAAATCAACTAGCGAGTGGGTTTTAGTGGAATGCGGTGGATTAGAACGTTGCGGTTTGCGGTGAAGTCGGGGGGAAAAATACTGTGTGTTCATACATTTTTTGGGACCCCATTTCGCAACATGAAAATATTATTAAAGCCTCCCAAAAAAACAACTTTTAATATAAAAATAAACTATTTACCTTTTTTTCTCCCCTACGGAAAATCCTTCCGGTTGTCTGCGCTCACGGCTTTTGAAGGTGATTTTTAAATTACTCTAGTTAATAAATAATCTAGAGTAATTTAAAAATACCTTCATTGATGAAATGTCGGAGCGATTTTTCTTCCGCAACGAAATCGCCCGACATTCATCGATTATCCCAGTCTGTCGAAAAACGGCAATTTAAGCCCGCCCCCCTCTGAAAGGCGCCAAAGTCGCGCACACGGGGAGCGGCAGAACTGCAGCGCCGCTCAAGGTAAGTTTTGTAACATACCTACTCGCAGGTGAAGATCAGCACGCAGGCCGTGTCCATGCAGACGAAGGCCAGGCCGAAGCGCTGTCCGCAGGGGAGGAGGTCCGCCGAGGGTCCGGCGTGTCCGCACGGGACGGTCTCCACCAAAGATTATAGAGGAGCAAGATGCGCCACTCCGTGGAAAAGGCGTAGTATCACGTGTGTGATTGTCGACGCCATATTAGCGGACCAGACATGGCGTCGAATATGGCGTCTACTGGGAAACTAGGCTGCTCTATAATCTTTGTCTCTCGATCTCCCGCTGATTTTAATAAGCTCTTCTATCTGTCCCACCATATATTTATATGAATGTGTGTTTGTGTGTGCCTGTAATTTTGTGCACAGTGTGTGTTAAAGCAATACAAGGGAAGCTGTTCTATGCAATGCAAAGGAAACTACGCAAAGGTGGGGGCTGGGGAGGAAAGATGCGAGGGAAATGGGGGAACAGGGGGAAAAGGGAGGGGGAGAGAGAGAGGGAAGGAGGGAGATCGAGAGGGAAGAGAGATCGAGAGAACAGAGGGGAGAGAGGGGTCGAGAGAGGAGAGGGGGGAGAGAGAGAAGAGAGTGAGAGAGATCGAGAAAAGAGAGGGATCGAGGGGAGGGAGAGAAGAGGGAGAGAGAGATTGAAAGAGGGAGGGAAAGATCGAGAGAAGAGAGGGAGAGGGAGGGATCGAGAGAGAGAAAGATCGAGAAAAGAGAGGGGAGAGAAAGATCGAGAGGGGGGGAGAGGGATCGAGAGTAGAGAGGGGATAGAGAGGGATCGAGAGGTAAGTAAAGATCTATTACAAATAAATCTAATAACTTTCTAATACATCTTGCTCCTCTATAATCTTTGCTTACAACCGCTCTGTAGCTTTGGAGCGGATTACACGTGGGGAGGCAGTCCGCCAAAATGGCGGCCGTGACGTTCCGTTACGTACTACACACCAGTCCATTGGATTTCCACTGAGTGGCGCATCTTGCTCCTCTATAATCTTTGGTCTCCACCATGTTGGCCACCACCGACACGGCGATGAAGAACCCGGTGACGTAGTGGAAGACCAGCGCCACCGTGCTGACGCGCGGGTTCTCGAACGCCCGCCACGGCCGTTGGCGCCAAAGATTATAGAGGAGCAAGATGCGCCACTCCGTGGAAAAGGCGTAGTATCACGTGTGTGATTGTCGACGCCATATTAGCGGACCAGAGATGGCGTCGACTATGGCGTCTATTGGGAAACTAGGCTCCTCTATAATCTTTGTCTCTCGATCTCCCACTGTGTAATCCGCTCCAAAGCTACAGAGCAGTTGCAAGCAAAGATTATAGAGCAAGATGCATTAGAAAGTTATTAGATTTATTTGTAATAGATCTTACTTACCTCTCGATCCCTCTCTCTCCCCCTCTTCTCTCGATCACCCTCTCTTCTCTCTATCGCTCTCTCTCCCGTCGATCTCTTTCTCTCCCCTCTCCAACTCTGTAGCTTTGGAGCGGATTACACAGCGGCAGATCGAGAGACAAAGATCATAGAGGAGCCTAGTTTCCCAATAGACGCCATAGTCGACGCCATGTCTGGTCCGCTAACATGGCGTCGACACTCACACACGTGACACGGTGATGAAGAACCCGGTGACGTAGTGGAAGACCAGCGCCACCGTGCTGACGCGCGGGGTTCTCGAACGCGCGCCGCAGCCGTTGGCGGGAAGCGGGGACGTCCGTGTGCCGTTGGCGCCGCAGCCGTTGGCGTCCGCGTGCCGTTGGCGGGAAGCGGGGGCGTCCGCGTGCCGTTGGCGGGAAGCGGGGGCGTCCGCGTGCTGTTGGCGTCCGCGTGCTGTTGGCGGGAAGCGGGGGCGTCCGCGTGCCGTTGGCGGGAAGCGGGGGCGTCCGCGTTCTGTTGGCGGGAAGCGGGGGCGTCCGCGTGCCGTTGGCCCGTTGGTGTCCGCGTGCTGTTGGCGCCACAGCAGTTGGCGTCCGCGTGCCGTTGGCGGGAAGCGGGGGCGTCCGCGTGCCGTTGGTGTCCGCGTGCTGTTGGCGCCACAACCGTTGGTGTCCGCGCGCCGTTGGTGTCCGCGTGCCGTTGGCGTCCGCGTGCCGTTGGCGTCCGCGTGCCGTTGGCGGGAAGCGGGGGCGTCCGCGTGCCGTTGGTGTCCGCGTGCTGTTGGCGCCACAACCGTTGGCGTGCGCGTGCCGTTGGTGTCCGCGTGCTGTTGGCGCCACAACCGTTGGTGTCCGCGTGCCGTTGGTGTCCGCGTGCTGTTGGCGCCACAACCGTTGGCGTCCGCGTGCCGTTGGTGTCCGCGTGCCGTTGGTGTCCGCGTGCCGTTGGCGGGAAGCGGGGGCGTCCGCGTGCCGTTGGTGTCCGCGTGCTGTTGGCGCCACAACCGTTGGCGTGCGCGTGCCGTTGGTGTCCGCGTGCCGTTGGCGTCCGCGTGCCGTTGGTGTCCGCGTGCTGTTGGCGCCACAACCGTTGGCGTGCGCGTGCCGTTGGTGTCCGCGTGCTGTTGGCGCCACAACCGTTGGTGTCCGCGTGCCGTTGGTGTCCGCGTGCTGTTGGCGCCACAACCGTTGGTGTCCGCGTGCTGTTGGCGCCACAACCGTTGGCGTCCGCGTGCCGTTGGTGTCCGCGTGCCGTTGGTGTCCGCGTGCTGTTGGCGCCACAACCGTTGGCGTGCGCGTGCCGTTGGTGTCCGCGTGCCGTTGGTGTCCGCGTGCCGTTGGTGTCCGCGTGCTGTTGGCGCCACAACCGTTGGCGTGCGCGTGCCGTTGGCGTCCGCGTGCCGTTGGCGTCCGCGTGCCGTTGGCGCCCGCGTGCCGTTGGCGCCCGCGTGCCGTTGGCGCCCGCGTGCCGTTGGCGCCCGCGTGCCGTTGGCGCCCGCGTGCCGTTGGCGCCCGCGTGCCGTTGGCGGGAAGCCGTTGGCGGGAAGCCGTTGGCGGGAAGCCGTTGGCGGGAAGCCGTTGGCGGGAAGCCGTTGGCGGGAAGCCGTTGGCGGGAAGCCGTTGGCGGGAAGCCGTTGGCGGGAAGCCGGGGTGTCCGCCCCCGCCGCCGCGCGCCCGCCGCCTCCAGGCCGCCCGCCATCTTCTCGGCGTTCTCCCTCTTGCGGCGGCGGCGGCGGCTATTCCTCCAGCCGGCAGTCGCCGAGCAGCTCGGGGGGGACGATGCCGCAGAAGGCCACAGCTCCTCGCCGGCGGCGGCGGCGGCGGCGGCGGTGACCGGGCCGGGCAGGCACTGGGAGCGCGGGGCGTGGAGCCTCCAGCGGCCCCTTCCACGTCTGGAAGCGCCGGCCGCCCGCCCGCCCCCTCACCTTCACCACCAGCAGCTCGTCTGTCCGTCTGTCCGTCTGTCTGTCCGGCCGGCGTCCGGCTCTTGGCCAAAGGGAGCGGCCCGGTAACGGGGGCCGGGTGGTCACGCCGGCCGCCATGGCCCACACACCCGGGGGGAGGGAGAGAAGGTGGGAATGGAGGGATGGAGAGAAGGTGGGAATGGAGGGATGGAGAGAAGGTGGGAATGGAGGGATGGAGAGAAGGTGGGAATGGAGGGAGAGAAGGTTTCAAGAGGAATGGAGAGAAGGTGGGAATGGAGGGATGGGAGAGAGAGAGATGAAGAGGAATGGAAGAGATGGAGAGAAGGTGGGAATGGAGGGGTGGAGAGAAGGTGGGAGAGAGAGAGATGAAGAGGAATGGAAGAGATGGAGAGAAGGTGGGAATGGAGGGATGGAGAGAAGGTGAGAATGGAGGGAGAGAAGGTTTCAAGAGGAATGGAGAGAAGGTGGGAATGGAGGGATGGGAGAGAGAGAGATGAAGAGGAATGGAAGAGATGGAGAGAAGGTGGGAATGGAGGGGTGGAGAGAAGGTGGGAGAGAGAGAGATGAAGAGGAATGGAAGAGATGGAGAGAAGGTGGGAATGGAGGGGTGGAGAGAAGGTGGGAATGGAGGGATGGAGAGAAGGTGAGAATGGAGGGATGGAGAGAAGGTGGGAGAGAGAGAGATGAAGAGGAATGGAAGAGATGGAGAGAAGGTGGGAATGGAGGGATGGAGAGAAGGTGGGAATGGAGGGATGGAGAGAAGGTGAGAATGGAGGGATGGAGAGAAGGTGGGAATGGTGGGATGGAGAGAAGGTGGGAATGGAGGGATGGGAGAGAGAGAGATGAAGAGGAATGGAAGAGATGGAGAGAAGGTGGGAATGGTGGGGTGGAGAGAAGGTGGGAATGGAGGGATGGAGAGAAGGTGGGAATGGAGGGGTGGAGAGAAGGTGGGAGAGAGAGAGATGAAGAGGAATGGAAGAGATGGAGAGAAGGTGGGAATGGAGGGAGAGAAGGTGAGAATGGAGGGATGGAGAGAAGGTGGGAATGGAGGGATGGAGAGAAGGTGGGAATGGTGGGATGGAGAGAAGGTGGGAATGGAGGGATGGGAGAGAGAGAGATGAAGAGGAATGGAAGAGATGGAGAGAAGGTGGGAATGGTGGGGTGGAGAGAAGGTGGGAATGGAGGGATGGAGAGAAGGTGGGAATGGAGGGATGGAGAGAAGGTGAGAATGGAGGGATGGAGAGAAGGTGAGAATGGAGGGATGGAGAGAAGGTGAGAATGGAGGGATGGAGAGAAGGTGAGAATGGAGGGATGGAGAGAAGGTGAGAATGGAGGGATGGAGAGAAGGTGGGAATGGAGGGATGGAGAGAAGGTGGGAGAGAGAGAGATGAAGAGGAATGGAAGAGATGGAGAGAAGGTGAGAATGGAGGGATGGAGAGAAGGTGAGAATGGAGGGATGGAGAGAAGGTGAGAATGGAGGGATGGAGAGAAGGTGGGAATGGTGGGATGGAGAGAAGGTGGGAATGGAGGGATGGGAGAGAGAGAGATGAAGAGGAATGGAAGAGATGGAGAGAAGGTGGGAATGGAGGGATGGAGAGAAGGTGAGAATGGAGGGATGGAGAGAAGGTGGGAATGGAGGGATGGAGAGAAGGTGAGAATGGAGGGATGGAGAGAAGGTGAGAATGGTGGGGTGGAGAGAAGGTGGGAATGGAGGGATGGGAGAGAAGGTGGGAATGGAGGGATGGAGAGAAGGTGGGAGAGAGAGAGATGAAGAGGAATGGAAGAGATGGAGAGAAGGTGAGAATGGAGGGATGGAGAGAAGGTGAGAATGGAGGGATGGAGAGAAGGTGGGAATGGAGGGATGGAGAGAAGGTGAGAATGGTGGGGTGGAGAGAAGGTGGGAATGGAGGGAGAGAAGGTGGGAATGGAGGGATGGAGAGAAGGTGAGAATGGAGGGATGGAGAGAAGGTGAGAATGGAGGGATGGAGAGAAGGTGAGAATGGTGGGGTGGAGAGAAGGTGGGAATGGAGGGAGAGAAGGTGGGAATGGAGGGATGGAGAGAAGGTGAGAATGGTGGGGTGGAGAGAAGGTGGGAATGGAGGGAGAGAAGGTGGGAATGGAGGGATGGAGAGAAGGTGAGAATGGAGGGATGGAGAGAAGGTGAGAATGGAGGGATGGAGAGAAGGTGAGAATGGTGGGGTGGAGAGAAGGTGGGAATGGAGGGAGAGAAGGTGGGAATGGAGGGATGGAGAGAAGGTGGGAGAGAGAGAGATGAAGAGGAATGGAAGAGATGGAGAGAAGGTGGGAATGGAGGGATGGAGAGAAGGTGAGAATGGTGGGGTGGAGAGAAGGTGGGAATGGAGGGAGAGAAGGTGGGAATGGAGGGATGGAGAGAAGGTGGGAGAGAGAGAGATGAAGAGGAATGGAAGAGATGGAGAGAAGGTGAGAATGGAGGGATGGAGAGAAGGTGAGAATGGAGGGATGGAGAGAAGGTGAGAATGGAGGGATGGAGAGAAGGTGGGAATGGAGGGATGGAGAGAAGGTGGGAATGGAGGGATGGAGAGAAGGTGAGAATGGAGGGATGGAGAGAAGGTGAGAATGGTGGGGTGGAGAGAAGGTGGGAATGGAGGGAGAGAAGGTGGGAATGGAGGGATGGAGAGAAGGTGGGAGAGAGAGAGATGAAGAGGAATGGAAGAGATGGAGAGAAGGTGGGAATGGAGGGATGGAGAGAAGGTGAGAATTGAGGGATGGAGAGAAGGTGAGAATGGAGGGATGGAGAGAAGGTGAGAATGGAGGGATGGAGAGAAGGTGAGAATGGAGGGATGGAGGGAAGGTGAGAATGGAGGGATGGAGAGAAGGTGGGAGAGAGAGAGATGAAGAGGAATGGAAGAGATGGAGAGAAGGTGGGAATGGAGGGATGGAGAGAAGGTGAGAATGGAGGGAGAGAAGGTTTCAAGAGGAATGGAGAGAAGGTGGGAATGGAGGGATGGGAGAGAGAGAGATGAAGAGGAATGGAAGAGATGGAGAGAAGGTGGGAATGGAGGGATGGAGAGGGTGAGAATGGAGGGATGGAGAGAAGGTGGGAATGGAGGGATGGAGAGAAGGTGGGAATGGAGGGATGGAGAGAAGGTGGGAATGGAGGGATGGAGAGAAGGTGAGAATGGTGGGGTGGAGAGAAGGTGGGAATGGAGGGAGAGAAGGTGGGAATGGAGGGATGGAGAGAAGGTGGGAGAGAGAGAGATGAAGAGGAATGGAAGAGATGGAGAGAAGGTGAGAATGGAGGGATGGAGAGAAGGTGAGAATGGAGGGATGGAGAGAAGGTGAGAATGGAGGGATGGAGAGAAGGTGGGAGAGAGAGAGATGAAGAGGAATGGAAGAGATGGAGAGAAGGTGGGAATGGAGGGATGGAGAGAAGGTGAGAATGAAGGGATGGAGAGAAGGTGAGAATGGAGGGAGAGAATGTGAGAGAGAGGGAGAGAAGGTGGGATGGAGGGAGAGAAGGTGGAAGAGGAACGGAGAGAAGGTGGGAATGGAGGGAGAGGAGGTGGGAGAGAGAGAGATGGAGAGAAGGTGGAAGAGAGATAGAGAGAGGGAGAGAAGGTGGGAATGGAGGGAGAGAAGGTTTCAAGAGGAATGGAGAAGGCGGAAGAGGAACGGAGAGAAGGTGAGAATGGCGGGGTGGAGAGAAGGTTTGATGAGGAATGGATGGAGAGAAGGTTGGAAGAGGAATGGATGGAGAGAAGGTGGGACGGAGGGAATGGATGGAGAGAAGGTGGGATGGAGGGAATGGATGGAGAGAAGGTTTGAAGAGGAATGGAAGAGATGGAAGAGGAACGGAGAGAAGATGAGAATGGAGGGATGGAGAGAAGGAGGGAATGGATGGAGAGAAGGTTTGATGAGGAACGGAGAAGGTTTGATGAAGAACGAGAGAAGGTGAGACGGAGGGAATGGACAGAGAGAAGGTGGGACGGAGGGAATGGATGGAGAGAAGGTTTGAAGAGGAATGGAGAAGGTTTGATGAGGAACGAGAGAAGGTGGGAATGGAGGGAGAGGAGGAGAGAAGGTGGGATGGAGAGAAGGTGGGACTTAGGGAATGGATGGAGAGAAGGTGGGACGGAGGGAATGGATGGAGAGAAGGTTTGATGAGGAACGGAGAAGGTGGAGGAGGAATGAGAGAAGGTGGAACGGAGAGAAGGTGAGAATGGAGGGAGAGAAGGTGAGAGAGAGAGATGGGGAGAAGGTGGGACGGAGGGAATGGAGGGAGACAAGGTTTCAAGAAGAACGGAGAAGGTGGAAGAGGATGGAGAGAAGGTGGGACGGAGGGAATGGATGGAGAGAAGGTTTGATGAGGAACGGAGAAGGTTTGATGAGGAACGAGAGAAGGTGGGAATGGAGGGATGGAGAGAAGGTTTCAAGAGGAATGGAGAGAAGGTGGGAATGGAGGGAGAGAAGGTGCGAGAGATAGAGAAATGGAGAGGGAGAAGGTTTGAAGAGGAATGGAGAAGGTGAGAGAGAGTGAGGGAGAGAAGGTGGGAATGGAGGGAGAGGAGGAGAGATGGTGGGATGGAGGGAATGGATGGAGAGATGGTGGGATGGAGGGAATGGACGGAGGGAATGGATGGAGAGAAGGTGGGACAGAGGGAATGGATGGACAGAAGGTGGTGGAGAAATGGATGGAGAGAAGGTGGGACAGAGAGAACGGAGGGAGAGAAGGTGGGACGGAGGGAATGGAGGGAGAGAAGGTGAGATGGAGAGATGGTGGGATGGAGGGAATGGACGGAGGGAATGGAGGGAGAGAAGGTTTCAACAGGAATGGAGAAGGTTGAAGAGGAACGGAGAGAAGGTGAGAGAGAGAGAGAGAGAGGGAGAGAAGGTGGGAATGGAGAGATGGAGAGAAGGTGGGATGGAGGGAGAGAAGGTTTGAAGAGGAATGGAGAAGGAGGAGGAGGAACGGAGAGAAGGTGGGAAAGGAGGGAGAGAAGGTTGGAAGAGGAATGGAGAAGATGGAAGAGGAACGGAGAGAAGGTGAGAATGGATGGATGGAGAGAAGGTTTGAAAAGGAATGGATGGAGAGAAGGTGGGATGGAGGGAATGGATGGAGAGAAGGCGGGATGGAGGGAATGGATGGAGAGAAGGCGGGATGGAGGGAATGGATGGAGAGAAGGTGGGGTGGAGGGAATGGATGGAGAGAAGGTGGGATGGAGGGAATGGATGGAGAGAAAGCGGGATGGAGGGAATGGATGGAGAGAAAGCGGGATGGAGGGAATGGATGGAGAGAAGGTGGGATGGAGGGAATGGATGGAGAGAAGGTTTCAAGAGGAATGGAGAAGATGGAAGAGGAATGGAGAGAAGGTAAAAGAGGAATGGAAGAGATGGAGAGAAGGTGAGAATGGACGGAGAGGAGATGAGAGAGAGAGGGAGAGGAGAGAGAGATGGAGAGAAGGTGGAGGAGGAATGGAGAGAAGGTGAGAAAGGAGGGAGATGGAGAGGTGGAAGAGAGAGAGAGATGGAGAGAAGGTGAGAGAGAGAGAGAGAGGGGGAGAGAAGGTGAGAATGGAGGGAGAGAAGGTGAGAATGGAGGGAGAGAAGGTGAGAGAGAGATGGAGAGAAGGTGAAAATGGATGGACAGGAGGTTGGAGACAGAGGGAGAGAAGGTGGAAGAGAGGTTGGGGGAGAGGGGGAAGGAGGGAGGGTGGGAAAGAAGTGATGGAGAGAGAGAGAGAGGCGGAGAGAGAGAGGAAGGGGAGAGAGAGAGAGAGAGAGAGGAGGAGACAGAGAGAGGGAAAGAGATGAGGGAGGGGAGGGAGAGAGAGAGAGGGGGGGAGAAGCGAGAGATAGGGAAGGAGGGAAGGAGAGAGAGGAGGGAGAGAGGGAAGGAGGAATGGAGAGAGAGGGGGGAGAAGGAGGGAAGGAGAGAAATTAAAAAAAAAAGGAGTGGCAGGTAGAGAAGGGGGTTTAAGGGCTTCAGGGTCTCGGGGTGGAGGGGATAGCAGGGAGGTGAAGGGCCGACTAGCCTCCCACAGCCGCCACCGCCCTGGTCGCAGCCATTCGGCCCCTCGCTGCGAGTCCCGGCGCCGCTCGGAGGCTGAACTGGCTCCGACAGAAAGAACTGCGCGACTGAGATTGAATCTGAATCTCTCTCTCTCTTTCTCTCTTTCTCCCTCCCTCTCTCCATCCGTCCCGCCCCCTGGGAGGTCACAAGGAGGGAGGGAGAGAAGGAGAGAGAGAAGGAGAGAGAGAGAGAGAGGGGGGGAGGGAGAGAGGGAGAGACAGAAAGAAAGAGAGATAGACAGGGAGAGACAGAAAGAGAAAGAGGGAAAGGGAGAGTGGGAGAGGTTGAGGGAGAGAGAGAGTGAGAAAGAGGGAAAGAGAGAGAGAGAGAGAGAGAGAGAAAGAGGGAAAGGGAGAGTGTGTAAAAGAAGGAGAGAGAGAGAGAGTGAAAGAGGGGGGAGGGAGAGAAGGAGAGGGGGAGAGAGAGAGAGGGAGAGGGAGGGAGAGACAGAAAGAGAACGTGGGAGAGAGAGAGAGAGAGAGAAGGAGACAGAGAGAGAGAAAGAGGGAAAGGGAGAGTGTGTGAAAGAAGGAGAGAGAGAGAGAGAGAGTGAAATAGGGGGGAGGGAGAGAAGGAGAGGGGGAGAGAGAGAGAGGGAGAGGGAGAGAGAGAAAGGGAAAGGGAGAGTGTGTGAAAGAAGGAGAGAGAGGGGGAGAGAGAGGAGAGATAGAAAGAGAAAGAGGGAAAGGGAGAGAGAGAGAGGGGGAGAGAGGGAGAAAGAGAGATAGAGAGGGAGAGACAGAAAGAGAAAGAGAGTGAAAGAGGGAGAGAGAGTGAGAAGGAGACAGAGAGAGAAAGAAAGATAGAGAGGTAGAGTTTGTGAAAGAGGGAGAGACAGAAAGAGAAAGAAGGAGAGAGAGAGGAGCGAGAGAGTGTGCGAAGGAGGGAAGGGAGAGAGAGATGTCCCCTCCCTCCCCCTCTCCTCTCTTTCTCTCCCCCCTTTCCCAGTTGTGACAACCAGCTCCTAAAACATCTGTATTCCCGCATTCCAGACAACAGGTGCAGGAGTAGGCCATTCGGCCCTTCGAGCCAGCACCGCCACTCAATGTGATCATGGCTGATCATCCCCAATCAGTGCCCCGTTCCTGCCTTCTCCCCATATCCCCCGACTCCGCTATCTTTAAGAGCCCTATCTAGCTCTCTCTTGAACGTGCATCCAGAGAACCGGCCTCCACCGCCCTCTGAGGCAGAGAATTCCACAGACTCACCACTCTCTGTGAGAAAAAGTGTTTCCTCGTCTCCGTTCTAAACGGCCGTCCCCTTATTCTTAAACTGTGTGTGCGTGTGTGTGGCCCCTGGTTCTGGACTCCCCCAACATCGGGAACATGTTTCCTGCCTCTAGCGTGTCCAAACCCTTAATAATCTTATATGTTTCAATGAGATCCCCTCTCATCCTTCTAAACTCCAGAGTGTACAAGCCCAGCCGCTCCATTCTCTGAATGAGAGAGGGGGAGAGAGAGACAGAGAGAGCGACACAGAGAGAGAAACACAGAGAGAGAAACAGAGAGAGAGAATGGAACATGTTTAAGAAAGAACTGCAGATGCTGGAAAAACCGAAGGGAGACAAAAATACTGGAGAAACTCAGCGGGTGAGGCAGCATCTGTGGAGAGAAGGAAATAGGCGACGTTTTGGGTCGAGACCCTTCTTCAGAGTGTGTGTGTGTGTTATGTTTCCATGTTTCTTCTATGTTTCAATGAGATCCCCTCTCATCCTTCGAAACTTAAACTTAGCCTCAACTACCTCCTCCGGCAGCTCGTTCCATACACCCACCACCCTCTGTGTGTGTGTGTGCGCGTGTGTGTGTGCGTGAGTGCGTGTGAGTGCGTGTGAGTGCGTGAGTGCGTGTGTGCGCGAGTGTAAGTGCGTGCATGTGTGTGAGTGCATGTGAGTGCGTGTGAGTGCATGAGTGTGTGTGCGCGTGAGTGCGTGTGAGTGCGTGAGTGTGTGTGAGTGCGTGAGTGTGTGTGAGTGCGTGAGTGTGTGAGTGCGTGTGCGTGAGTGTGAGTGCGTGAGTGCGTGCGTGTGTGCGTGAGCGTGTGAGTGCGTGAGTGTGTGAGTGCGTGAGTGCGTGCGTGTGAGTGTGTGTGGGTGCGTGTGGGTGCGTGAGTGTGCGTGTGAGTGCGTGTGTGCGTGAGTGTGTGTGAGTGTGTGTGTGAGTGCGTGTGTGCGTGTGAGTGCGTGTGTGCGTGAGTGTGTGTGAGTGCGTGCGTGTGTGTGTGAGTGCGTGCGTGTGAGTGTGTGTATGTGAGTGCGTGCGTGCGTGTGTGAGTGCGTGCGTGTGAGTGCGTGTGAGTGTGTGTGTGAGTGTGAGTGCGTGCGTGTGAGTGTGTGTGGGTGCGTGTGAGTGCGTGAGTGTGTGAGTGCGTGCGTGTGAGTGCGTGTGAGTGTGTGAGTGCGTGCGTGCGTGTGTGTGTGAGTGCGTGTGCGTGCGTGAGCGTGTGTGAGTGCGTGAGTGTGTGTGAGTGCGCGCGTGTGAGTGCGTGTGGGTGCGTGTGAGTGCGTGCGTATGTGTGCGTGTGTGTGAGTGCGTGTGAGTGCGTGAGTGTGAGTGCGTGTGAGTGCGTGCGTGTGTGTGAGTGCATGTGAGTGCGTGTGTGCGTGCGTGTGTGCGTGCGTGTGTGCGTGCGTGTGTGCTTGCGTGTGCATGTGCGTGCGTGTGTGCTTGCGTGTGCGCGTGTGCATGTGTTATGTTTCCATGTTTCTTCTATGTTTCAGTGAGATCCCCTCTCATCTAAACTCAGACGTTGGGATAGTCCCAGTGTGTGCGTGTGTCGTCTTGTCAGTGCGTGAGAGTGCGTGAGTGTGCGTGTGAGTGTGCGTGAGTGCGTGTGAGTGAGTGTGCGTGTGTGAGTGTGAGTGCGTGAGCGCGCGTGTGAGTGTGCGTGAGTGCGTGCGCGTGTGAATGTGCGTGAGTGTGCGTCACTTTGTGAGTTTCTCTCCGGTGCTGGGACCCCGCGTTTGAAGATATTTCCGACAGCGATCGTCTGCGAGACGCGTCGTCTGCTAATCTAATGTCGGGAACTGATCCAAAATGGTGCTTACGATCTGGGCAACCGTCTGAAATATTGACCCGGGAGGGTTTTAAACGAGATTCACTTTCCATTAGAGCGTGGAGTAGATCCATCGAACAAACCCGCTCACACACGACTGCAGTGGAAAGATGCATATACCGTAGAAACAGGCACTTCAGCCCATCTTGCCCATGCTAGCCCAACATGCCCCATCTACACTAGTCCCACCTGCTGCCCGCGTTTGGCCCATATTCCTCCAAACCCGTCCGATCCATGTACCTGTCCAACTGCTTCCTAAACTATAGACAATAGGAGCAGGAGTAGAGGCCATTCGGCCCTTCAAGCCAGCACCGCCATTCAATGTGATCACGGCTGATCATCCCCAATCAGTACCCCATTCCTGCCTTCTCCCCATATCCCCTGACTCCGCTATCTTTAAGAGTCCTATCTAGCTCTCTCTTGAAAGCATCCAGAGACCCGGCCTCCACCGCCCTCTGAGGCAGAGAATTCCACAGACTCACAACTCTCTGTGAGAAAAAGTGTTTCCTCATCTCCGTTCTAAATAGCCGACCCCTTATTCTTAAACTGTGTGTGTGTGTGTGGCCCCTGGTTCTGGACTCCCCCAACATCGGGAACATGTTTCCTGCCTCTAGCGTGTCCAAACCCTTAATAATCTTATATGTTTCAATGAGATCCCCTCTCATCCTTCTAAACTCCAGAGTGTACAAGCCCAGCCGCTCCATTCTCTCAACGAGAGAGGGGGGGGTGGAGAGAGGCAGAGAGAGAGGCAGAGAGAGAGACAGAGAGAGACAGAGAGAGAGACAGAGAGAGAGAGACAGAGAGAGAGACAGAGAGAGAGAGACCGAGAGAGAGAGAGACAGAGAGAGACAGTTTTGGTCCCCTAATTTGAGGAAAGACATTCTTGCCATAGAGGGAGTACAGAGAAGGTTCACCAGACTGATTCCTGGGATGGCAGGACTTCCATAGGAAGAAAGACTGGATAGACTTGGCTTGTACTCGCTGGAATTTAGAAGATTGAGGGGGGATCTTATAGAAACTTAAGGGGTTGGACAGGCTAGATTGTTCCCGATGGCAGGAAGATTGTTCCCGATGTTGGGGAAGTCCAGGACAAGGGGTCACAGTTTAAGGATAAATCTTTTAGGACCGAGATGAGGAAAACATTTTTCACACAGAGAGTGGTGAATCTGTGGAATTCTCTGCCACAGAAGGTAGTTGAGGCCAGTTCATTGGCTATATTTAAGAGGGAGTTAGATGTGGCCCTTGTGGCTAAAGGGATCAGGGGGTATGGAGAGAAGGCAGATACGGGATACTGAGTTGGATGATCAGCCATGATCATATTGAATGGCGGTGCAGGCTCGAAGGGCCGAATAGCCTCTACTCCTGCACCTGTTGTCTATGTTTCTATGAAGCCCTTAACAATCTTATATGTTTCAATGAGATCCCTCTCATCCTTCTAAACGCAGACGTTGGGATAGTCCCAGCCTCAACTACCTCCTCCGGCAGCTCGTTCCATACACCCACCACCCTCGAAAAGTGTGGAAAGGTTGCCCCTCAGATTCCTATTCAGTTTTTCCCCGTCCCTGCGTCTCTCACCTTGAACCCGTGTCCTCTGGTCCTCGATTCCCCTACTCTGGGCAAGAGACTCTGCCCGATCTATTCCCCTGGTGATTTTGTCCACCTCTATAAGATCGCCCCTCATCCTCCTGCGCTCCAAGGAATAGTCCCAGCCCTGCCCTGACCTCTCCCTGTAGCTCAGGCCCCTCGTGTCCCGGCAACACCCTCGTAAATCTTCTTTGCCGCCCGTTCCAGACTGCAGATATAGACTAGACTGCAGATGTAGACTAGACTGCAGATGTAGACTAGACTGCAAATGTAGACTAGACTGCAGATGTAGACTAGACTGCAGATATAGACTAGACTGCAAATGTAGACTAGACTGCAGATGTAGACTAGACTGCAAATGTAGACTAGACTGCAGATGTAGACTAGACTGCAGATATAGACTAGACTGCAAATGTAGACTAGACTGCAGATGTAGACTAGCCTGCAGATGTAGACTAGACTGCAGATGTAGACTAGACTGCAGATGTAGACTAGACTGCAGATGTAGACTAGACTGCAAATGTAGACTAGACTGCAGATGTAGACTAGACTGCAGATGTAGACTAGACTGCAGATGTAGACTAGACTGCAGATGTAGACTGGACTGCAGATGTAGACTGGACTGCAGATATAGGCTAGACTGCAGATATAGACTAGACTGCAGATGTAGACTACACTGCAGATGTAGGCGAGACTGCAGATATAGACTAGACTGCAGATGTAGACTAGACTGCAGATGTAGACTAGACTGCAGATGTAGACTAGACTGCAGATGTAGACTAGCCTGCAAATATAGACTAGACTGCAAATGTAGACTAGCCTGCAAATGTAGACTAGACTGCAGATATAGACTAGACTGCAGATGTAGACTAGACTGCAGATGTAGACTAGACTGCAGATATAGACTAGACTGCAGATATAGACTAGACTGCAAATGTAGACTAGACTGCAGATGTAGACTAGACTGCAGATGTAGACTAGACTGCAGATGTAGACTAGACTGCAGATGTAGACTAGACTGCAGATATAGACTAGACTGCAGATGTAGACTAGACTGCAGATATAGACTAGACTGCAGATATAGACTAGCCTGCAAATGTAGACTAGACTGCAAATGTAGACGACTGCAGATGTAGACTAGACTGCAGATGTAGACTAGACTGCAGATGTAGACTAGACTGCAGATATAGACTAGCCTGCAAATGTAGACTAGACTGCAAATGTAGACTAGCCTGCAAATGTAGACTAGACTGCAGATATAGACTAGACTGCAGATGTAGACTAGACTGCAGATGTAGACTAGACTGCAGATATAGACTAGACTGCAGATATAGACTAGACTGCAGATATAGACTAGACTGCAAATGTAGACTAGACTGCAGATATAGACTAGCCTGCAAATGTGGACTAGACTGCAAATGTAGACTAGCCTGCAAATGTAGACTAGCCTGCAAATGTAGACTAGACTGCAGATATAGACTAGACTGCCGATGTAGACTAGACTGCAGATATAGGCTAGACTGCAGATGTAGACTAGACTGCAGATGTAGACTAGACTGCAGATATAGGCTAGACTGCAGATATAGACTAGACTGCAGATATAAACTGAAAAAATAGAGGGAAGGAGGAGAGGAGGATGGATGGAGGAGTGAGGATGGCCGTACCCGAGAGTGGTCATGGTGACGATAGTGTACCAGAAGGCGGCGGGGATGCTGGTGAAGTTGGTTCCCGCGGTCCCCTTCTCGGCGTAGAACATGACGGTGGCGAAGATGATGATGGCCATGGTGAGTGAGAAGAGGAGGAACCCGAGCTCGGAGGCGCAGCTCTTGAGTGTGTATCCCAGGATGCGCAGGCCCTGCGAGTGGCGGGAGAACTTGAAGATGCGGAAGACGCGGAAGACGCGCAGGGTGACGAAGGCGCCGCTCACGTCCTCGTTTTCCGGCATCAATAGGCCGATGTAGTAGGGCATGATGGCCACCACGTCGATGACGCTCATCACGCTGCGAGCAAAGTGGCAGCGGTGGGGCGCGGCGTAGAGGCGCAGGAGGTACTCGCAGGTGAAGATCAACACGCAGGCCGTGTCCATGCAGACGAACGCCAGCCCGAAACGCTGGCCGCAGGGGAGGTCCGCCACGTGCCCGGCCGGCGGGCTGCACGGGACGGTCTCGACCACGTTGGCCACCACCGACACCGCGATGAAGAACCCGGTGACGTAGTAGAAGACCAGGGCCACCGTGCTGGTGTGCGGGTTCTCGAACGCCCGCCACAGCCTTCGGCGCCACGTGCTGTTGGCGGGAAGCGGGGCGTCCGCCGCGCCCTCCGCCTCCAGGTCGTCCGCCAGCCTCTCGGCGTTCTCCTTCTTGCGGTCGCGGTATTCCTCGAGGCAGCAGTCGCCAATCAGCTCGGGGACGATGCCGAAAAAGGCCAGCTCCTCGTCGAAGGCGGCCAGACACTCGTGGCGCGGGTAGTGGAGCCTCCCCGTGCGGTAGAAGTTGAGGATGTGGCGGAACATCTCGGCGTCGCGGTCGAAGAAGTACTCCTGGGCGTCTTCGCTGAAGAAGAACTCCTTCTCCGAGCTGCCCAGCAGCGTGTCCGGGTAGCGGTCCAGCGTCCCCTTCCACGTCTGGAAGCGCCGGCCACTCACGTTGACCACCAGCAGCTCGTCCGTCCGGCGTGGCCCGCAGGCCGGAGCTTCCGGCATCGGGCACTTGGCCAGCGGGAGCCAGCCCACGGCAGCGGCCCGGGCAAAGGGGAGCCATGTGGCCACGCCGGCCGCCATGGCCGACACACGGGGGGGGGGGGGAGAGGGGCGGAGGGGGGGGGAGGGAGGGAGGGGTGGGACGGGGAGAGAAGGTTTGATGAAGAATGGAGAGAAGGTGGGAATGGAGAGAAGGTGAGAATGGAGGGATGGAGAGAAGGTGAGAATGGAGGGATGGAGAGAAGGTGAGAATGGAGGGATGGAGAGAAGGTGAGAATGGAGGGATGGAGAAAAGGTGAGAATGGAGGGAGAGGAGTAGAGAGAAAGAGGGAGAGAAGGTGGAAGAGAGAGGGGGAGAGAAGGTGGGAATGGAGGAAGAGAAGGTGGGATGGAGGGAGAGAAGGTGGAGACGGAGGGATGGAGAGAATGGGACAGAGGGAGGGGGGGAGGGGCGGGGAGAAGGTGGGACGGAGGGAGAGAAGGTGGGAATGGATGGAGAGAAGGTTTGATGGAGGGATGGAGAGAAGGTAGGAATGGAGAGAGAGAGATGAAGAGGAATGGAAGAGATGGAGAGAAGGTGGGAATGGAGGGAGAGAAGGTTTGAAGAGGAATGGAGAAGGTTTGATGAGGAACGAGAAGGTGAGACGGAGGGAATGGACAGAGAGAAGGTTTGAAGAGGAATGGAGAAGGTTTGATGAGGAACGAGGGAAGGTGGGAATGGAGGGAGAGGAGGAGAGAAGGTGGGAATGGAGGGATGGAGAGAAGGTTGGAAGAGGAATGGATGGAGAGAAGGTGGGAATGGACGGGGAGAAGGTTTCAAGAGGAATGGAGAGAAGGTGGGAATGGAGGGATGGAGAGAAGGTTTGAAGAGGAATGGAGAGAAGGTGAGAGGGAGAGGGGGAGAAGGTGGGATGGAGGGAATGGAGGGAGAGAAGGTTTGAACAGCAATGGAGAAGGTTGAAGAGGAACGGAGAGAAGGTGGGAATGGAGGGAGAGAAGGGAGACAATGTTGAAGAGGAACGGAGAGAAGGTGAGAGAGAGGGAGAGAAGGTTGGAATGGATGGAGAGAAGGTTTGAAGAGGAATGGAGAAGGTGGGAATGGAGGGAGAAGGTGGGAGAGAGAGACAGATGGAGAGAAGGTTTGAAGAGGAATGGATGGAGAGAAGGTGGAGGGAATGGATGGAGAGAAGGTTTGATGAGGAATGGAGAAGGTTGAAGAGGAACGGTGAGAAGGTGGGAATGGAGGGAGAGGAGGAGACAGAGGGAGAGAAGGTGGAAAAGAGAGGGGGAGAGAAGGTGGAAGAGGAATGGAAGAGATTGAGAGAAGGTGGGAATGGAGGGAATGGATGGAGAGAAGGTTGGAAGAGGAATGGATGGAGAGAAGGTTTCAACAGGAATGGAGAAGGTTGAAGAGGAACGGAGAGAAGGTGAGAATGGATGGATGGAGAGAAGGTTTGAAGAGGAATGGAGGGAGAGAAGGTGGGACGGAGGGAGAGAAGGTGGGATGGAGGGAGAGAAGGTGGGATGGAGGGAGAGAAGGTGGGATGGAGGGAATGGATGGAGAGAAGGTTGGAAGAGGAATGGATGGAGAGAAGGTTTCAAGAGGAATGGATGGAGAGAAGGTGGGACGGAGGGAATGGAGGGAGAGAAGGTGGGACGGAGGGAATGGAGGGAGAGAAGGTTTGATGAGGAATGGAGAAGATTGAAGAGGAACGGAGAGAAGGTGGGAATGGAGGGATGGAGGGAAGGTGAGAATGGAGGGTGAGAAGGTGACAGGGAGAGGTGAGAGGAAGGAGAGAAGGTGAGAGAGAGATGGAGAGAAGGCGGAAGAGGGTGGGAATGGATAAAGAGAAGGTGAAAATGGAGGGATGGAAGGTGGAAGAGAGGGAGAGAGAGAAGGTGGAATGGACAGGGGGAGAGATGAAGAGAATAGAGGGATAGAGAGAAGGTGGAAGAGAGGAGTGGAGAAGGTGAGAGAGAGATGGAGAGAAGGTGAGAATGGATGGACAGAAGGTTGGAGAGGGAGGGAGAGAAGGTGGAGAGAGGTTGAGGGAGAGGGAAGGAGGGAGGGGTGGGAAAGAAGTGATGGAGAGAGAGGAAGGAGAGAGAGGAGGGAGGGAAGGAGAGAGAGAGAGGGGGAAGGAGGGAACTTTTAAAAAAAGGAGTGGCAGGTAGAGAAGGGGGTTTAAGGGCTTCAGGGTCTCGGGGTGGAGGGGATAGCAGGGAGGTGAAGGGCCGACTAGCCTCCCACAGCCGCCACCGCCCTGGTCGCGGCCATTCGGCCCCTCGCTGCGAGTCCCGGCGCCGCTCGGAGGCTGAACTGGCTCCGACAGAAAGAACTGCGCGACTGAGATTGAATCTGAATCTCTCTCTCTCTCTCTCTTTCTCTCTTTCTCCCTCCCTCTCTCCATCCGTCCCGCCCCCGGGAGGTCACAAGGAGGGAGGGAGGGAGAGAAGGAGAGAGAGAGAGAAACAGAGGGGGGGAGGGAGAGAGAGAGACAGAAAGAAAGAGAGATAGAGAGGGAGAGACAGAAAGAGAAAGAGGGAAAGGGAGAGTGGGAGAGGTTGAGGGAGAGAGGGAAGGAGAGAGGGAAGGAGAGAGGGAAGGAGACAGAGGGAAAGAGAGCGGGAGAGGTTGAGGGAGAGAGGGAAGGAGAAAGAGGGAAAGAGTGAGAGGTTGAGGGAGAGAGGGAAGGAGAAAGAGGGAAAGAGAGGGAAAGGGAGAGAGGGGGAGAGAGTGAGAAGGAGAGAGGGAGAGACAAAGAGAAAGTGGGAGAGAGAGAGAGGAGACAGAGAGAGAAAGAGGGAAAGGGAGAGTGTGTGAAAGAAGGAGAGATAGAAAGAGAAAGAGGGAAAGGGAGGGAGAGAGGGATAGAGTGAAAGAGGGAGAGAGAGAGTGAGAAGGAGACAGAGAGAAAGATAGAGAGGTATAGTTTGTGAAAGGGAGAGACAGAAAGACAAAGAGGGAGAGAGAGGGAGCGAGAGAGTGTGTGAAGGAGGGAAGGGAGAGAATGAGGATGTCCCCTCTGTCTCCTCTCTCTCCCCTTTCCCAGTTGTGACAACCAGCTCCTAAAACATCTGTATTCCCGCATCCTATTCCAGACAACAGGTGCAGGAGTAGAGGCCATTCGGCCCTTCTATAGACAATAGGTGCAGGAGTAGAGGCCATTCGGCCCTTCGAGCCAGCACTGCCATTCGATGTGATCATTGGCTGATCATCCCCAATCAGTTCCCCGTTCCTGCCTTCTCCCCATATCCCCCGACTCCGCTATCTTTAAGAGCCCTATCCAGCTCTCTCTTGAACGTGCATCCAGAGAACCGGCCTCCACCGCCCTCTGAGGCAGAGAATTCCACAGACTCACCACACTCTGGGTGGAAAAGTGTTTCCTCGTCTCCGTTCTAAATGACCGACCCCTTATTCTTAAACTGTGTGTGTGTGGCCCCTGGTTCTGGACTCCCCCAACATCGGGGACATGTTTCCTGCCTCTAGCGTGTCCAAACCCTTAATAATCTTATATGTTTCAATGAGATCCCCTCTCATCCTTCTAAACTCCAGAGTGTACAAGCCCAGCCGCTCCATTCTCTCAGCGTATGACAGTCCCGCCATCCCGGGAATTAACCTGGTGAACCTACGCTGGGCTCCCTCAATAGCAAGAATGTCCTTCCTCAAATTAGGGGACCAAAACTGCGCACAATACTCCAGGTGTGGTCTCGACCCGAAACGTCGCCCATTCCTTCTCTACAGAGACGCTGCCTGGCCCGACCCGCTGAGTTACTCCAGCACTTTGTGTCTTGTTCCCCAGGGGGCTGTAGAAAGTTTTCCGGCTCTCTAATCTTCATTTCCGCGCACTCTACATTTGGCACTCTCTGTCTTACAGTGTAAGCTCGATCTAAAAATACATTAGCTCGGCAATCGATGGACATCAGATCTCAGAGAGTGGAGATGCATATCCCCGCTCAGTCTCACAGGACAATAGACAACAGGTGCAGGAGTAGAGGCTGTTCGGCCCCTTCGAGCCAGCACCGCCATTCACTGTGATCATGGCTGATCATCCCCAATCAGAGTGTCTGTGTGTGTGTGTCTGTGTGTGTGCGAGTGTGTATATGTGTGTGCGAGTGTGTATATGTGTGTCTGTATGTGTGTGTGTGTGTGTCTGTCTGTGTGTGCGAGTGTGTCTGTGTTTGTGTGTGTGTCTGTGTGTGTTTGTCTGTGTGTGTGTGTGTCTGTGTGTATATGTGTGTGTCTGTGTGCGAGTGTGTGTGTCTGTGTGTGCGAGTGTGTATATGTGTGTCTGTATGTGAGTGTGTGTCTGTGTTTGTGCGTGTGTCTGTGTGTGCGAGTGTGTGTGTGTCTGTGTGTGTCACTTTGGGGAGTCTTCTCTCTGATCCTCATCCCCAATCAGTTCCCCGTTCCTGCCTTCTCCCCATATCCCCTGACTCCGCTATCTTTAAGAGCCCTATCTAGCTCTCTCTTGAAAGCATCCAGAGAAACAGAGAAAGAGAGAGAGACAGAGAGAGCGAGGCAGAGAATTCCACAGACTCACAACTCTCTGTGAGAAAAAGTGTTTCCTTGTCTCCATTCTAAACGGCCCACCCCTTATTCTTAAACTGTGTGTGTGTGGCCCCTGGTTCTGGACTCCCCCAACATCGGGAACGTGTT
>CAUPSL010000057.1:0-28522 GCA_963514005.1 Raja brachyura
AAAAGCCTTTTTGACCACCCCATCTCCTGCGACACGACCTTGAAGGAATCATGTACCTTTACTCCTAGATCCCTCTGCTCTACAACACTACCCAGAGGCCTAGCATTTACTGTGTAGGTCCTGCCCTTGTTCAACGTCCCAAAATGCAACGCCTCACACTTTGTGTTAAATTCTATCAACCATTCCTCATCCAATCGATCCAGATCCGCCTGCAATCGTTCACATCCATTTTCACTATCTGCAAAAACCACTAATGTCCCCGCCCTCATTCCCACTCATCTACCTCACTGCCCTCGCTGGCTCACTACCCTCCCTCTCTCCTGGGTCTGCACTGTCAACATCTCTCTCCTTCTCCCACACTCTCTCCGTCCCTCATCTCCCTGTTCACTCTCTCCCTTCCACTCCTACTCCCCACCCTGTCCCCCCTTGTTTCCCCGCCCCAGTCATTTTCTTCCTCTCTCATTGCCCCCCTTCTCCCCCCCTCCACTCTCTGTCTCTCCCCGTGTCCCCACCCCTAGTCTCCCCCGGCTGCTCCCTGCTCCCCGTTGGTCAACTGCCGCTGCACCATGCGGTAGTAGCAGCCTCCGAGCTCCATCAGCTGAGGGTGCGTGCCCCGTTCCACCACCCGGCCTCCCTCCAGCACCACGATCCTGTCCGCCCCCTTCACGGTCTCCAGCCGATGGGCAATCACCAGCGCTGCGGCCCGCGGCTCACGCTCCAGGGCCCGCTGGATCTGCGGGGAAACGGAGTTCAGTCAGAGCCTGCCCGCCCGCCTGCACCGTACCCGTGGCACCCCAACCCTGCCCGCCTGCCTGCACTGTACCCGCGGCACCCCAACCCCGCCCGCCTGCCCGCCCCGTACCCGCGGCACCCCAACCCCGCCCGCCCGCCCCGTACCCGCGGACACCCCAACCCCGCCCGCCCGCCCCGTACCCGCGGCCACCGCAACCCCACCCGCCCCGTACCCGCGGACACCCCAATCCCGCCCGCCCGCCCCGTACCCGCGGACACCCCAACCCCGCCCATCCGCCCCGTACCCGCGGACAACCCAACCCCACCCGCCCGCCCCGTACCCGCGGACACCCCAACCCCACCCACCCGCCCCGTACCCGCGGCCACCCCAACCCCGCCCATCCACCCCGTACCCGCGGACACCCCAACCCCGCCCGCCCGCCCGCCCCGTACCCGCGGACACCCCAACCCCGCCCGCCCGCCCCGTACCCGCGGCACCCCAACCTCGCCCGCCCGCCCCGTACCCGCGGCCACCCCAACCCCGCCCGCCCCGTACCCGCGGACACCCCAACCCCGCCCACCCACCCCGTACCCGCGGACACACCAACCCCGCCCGCCCGCGCAAATCCCACACCCGCCCGCGCCGGCCCACATCGCCCCCGCCGCTGGCAGATACTGTCGCGCTGGGAGGCGGGATTGTGGTTGGTGGGGGAAAGAGTGGGGGGGGGGAGTGTGATGGACGAGGAGGGGGGAAGCAGGTGGACAGTTTGATCCACTGGCTCTGACATGTTACATGGCTTGTGCTCGCTAGAATTTAGAGGATTGAGGGGGGTTCTTATAGAAACTTACAAAATTCTTAAGGGGTTGGACAGGCTAGATGCAGGAAGATTGTTCCCGATGTTGGGGAAGTCCAGAACAAGGGGTCACAGCTAGGATAAGGGGGAATTCCTTGAGATGAGGAAAACATTTTTCACACAGAGAGTGGTGAGTCTCTGGAATTCTCTGCCACAGAAGGCTAGTTAATTGGTTATATTTAAGAGACATCTAGAGTTAGATGTGGCCCTTGTGGGTAAAGGGATCAGGGGGTATGGAGAGCAGGCAGGTACGGGATACTGAGTTGGATGATCAGCCATGATCATATTGAATGGCGGTTCGTGCTCGAGGGGCCGAATGGCCACTCCTGCACCTATTTTCTATGTTTCTATGTGAATCTACTGAATAACAACTACTTTTGATTGTAACTGTAAGTTTTTTCTTATGTTTTGATTTAAAAGATTTGTATAACAAAAAATAAATATTTTTTTGAAAAGCACCTTCCCAGTTTCTGCCTATTTACATTGTTAGCCTCGCTCTGATTATTACCTTCCTGTAAAGTTCAAAACAATCTTAATACTGACGGGGAAATCGAGGAAAAGCAGATGCGGGATTTTAAAATAGGACACAAAGTGCTGAGTAACTCAGCAGGTCAGGCAGCATCTGTGAAGAACATGGATGGGCGATGTTCCGGGTTGGTCCCTTCTTCAGTCTGTGGGGGTGGGGGTGGGGGAGAAAGTTGGAAGAGAGGAGGCGATAGGACAAAGCGTAGCAGGTAACAAGTGACCAAAGACAATGTTGTGTACATTGCAGTTGTACAGAGCCCTAGTGAGACCACACCTGGAGTATTGTGTGCAGTTTTGGTCCCCTAATTTGAAGAAGGACATTCTTGCTATTGAGGGAGTGCAGCGTAGGTTTACAAGGTTAATTCCCGGGATGGCGGGACTGCCATATGCTGAGAGAATGGAGCAGCTGGGCTTGTACACTCTGGAGTTTAGAAGGATGAGAGGGGATCTCATTGAAACATATAAGATTGTTAAGAGCTTGGACACACTAGAGGCAGGAAACATGTTCCTGATGTTGGGGGAGTCCAGAACCAGGGGCCACAAATTAAGAATAAGGAGTAAGCCATTTAGAACGGAGACGATGAAACACTTTTTCTCACAGCGAGTGGTGAGTCTGTGGAATTCTCTGCCTCAGAGGGCAGTGGAGGCAGGTTCTCTGGATGCTTTCAATGGAGAGCTGGATAGGGCTCTTAAAGATAGCGGAGTCTGGGGATATGGGGAGAAGGCAGGAACGGCGTACTGATTGGGGATGATCAGCCATGATCACATCGAAGGGCCGAATGGCCTCTACTCCTGCACCTATTGTGTATTGTCTATTGACTGAGCTGACAGTGAGTGTCCCCCAGAGCTCAGCCCACATTGACGTGGACACAGTGACGGAGCGGAGGGGAGCGGAGGGGAGCGGCGCGCTGTGGCCAGGCGGCAGCTGCTCACCGATAGCTCGGTGTGTGTGTCCACGGAGCTGGTGGCCTCGTCCAGGACCAGAATCCGTGGCTGCCGGACCAGGGCGCGGGCGATGGCGATCCGCTGCTTCTGTCCCGCCGAGATCTGCCCGCCGGCCTCGCCCACATCTGCTCAACGGAGAGACGCCGTTACTAACAACACAAACATGGTGTGCTCACACACACACACACACACACACACACACACACACACACACACAGCGGGCGGTCCCCAGTGGATCTATCTATAAAGGATAAGGGTGTCCTCCCCCTTAAATCAGGGCCTGGGGTGGAGAGTGGTGCACAGGGCGTGGTGTGTAATAAATATTTGCACGCACCAGCCACCTGTAACTGCTGCGGGGAGGAGAGACCGTGTTTACGTGTATATGGAGGTTGCGGCCCCTGTACGAGTATCCATGAACGCTGGTCACTGCGGGGAGGAGAGACCGTGTTTACGTGTATATGGAGGTTGCGTTCCCTGTATGCGTATCCATGAACGCTGGTCACTGCGGAGAGGAGAGACCGTGTTTACGTGTATATGGAGGTTGCGGTCCCTGTACGAATATCCATGAACGCTGGTCACTGCGGGGAGGAGAGACCGTGTTAACGTGTATATGGAGGTTGCGTCCCTGTAGAGTATCCATGAACGCTGGTCACTGCGCGGGGAGGAGAGACCGTGTTTACGTGTATATGGAGTGTGAGAGGGTGCGGTCCTTGTACGCGTATCCATGAACACTGGTCACTGCGGGGAGGAGAGACCGTGTTTACGTGTATATGGAGGTTGCGGTCCCTGTACGAATATCCATGAACGCTGGTCACTGCGGAGAGGAGAGACCGTGTTTACGTGTATATGGAGGTTGCGGTCCCTGTACGAATATCCATGAACGCTGGTCACTGCGGAGAGGAGAGACCGTGTTTACGTGTATATGGAGGTTGCGGTCCCTGTACGCGTATCCATGAACGCTGGTCACTGCGGCGAGGAGAGACCGTGTTTACGTGTATATGGAGTGTGAGAGGGTGCGGTCCTTGTACGCGTATCCATGAACGCTGGTCACTGCGGGGAGGAGAGACCGTGTTTACGTGTATATGGAGGTTGCGGTCCCTGTACGCGTATCCATGAACGCTGGTCACTGCGGCGAGGAGAGACCGTGTTTACGTGTATATGGAGTGTGAGAGGGTGCGGTCCCTGTACGCGTATCCATGAACGCTGGTCACTGCGAGTAGGAGAGACCGTGTTTACGTGTATATGGAGGTTGTGGCCCCTGTATGCGTATCCATGAACGCTGGTCACCGCGCGGATGGAGTACATTGTAGATAAAGATGGCACTATTGCATTCTCGTGATTGCCTGATGCAATGCGACTACGGAAAGACTTTGTCACTTCTGCTCCACTGTAAATTGCAAATACTGAATCAAGTCCTTGTTAAGAAGGACAAATATAAAGAGTGGGGTCCCGTGGACGGTGTGCGTGCGTGCGTGACACAGAGTTCGAGGTGACACGACGGCGCAAACCGTGCCACTGATGCCGCTGTGTCACAATGGACACGGCACCATCCCTCGAGCACACGACCCTGGTGAGCTGCACACTAGGACCATAGTGATCACACCCTGGTGATGCACACTAGGACCATAGTGATCACACCCTGGTGAACTGCACACTGGGACCATAGTGATCACACCCTGGTGATTCCCACACTGGGACCATAGTGATCACACCCTGGTGATTCCCACACTAGGACCATAGTGATCACACCCTGGTGATTCCCACACTAGGACCATAGTGATCACACCCTGGTGATTCCCACACTAGGACCATAGTGATCACACCCTGGTGAGCTGCACACTAGGACCACAGTGATCACACCCTGGTGATTCCCACACTGGGACCATAGTGATCACACCCTGGTGAGCTGCACACTAGGACCATAGTGATCACACCCTGGTGATTCCCACACTAGGACCATAGTGATCACACCCTGGTGAGCTGCACACTGGGACCATAGTGATCACACCCTGGTGATTCCCACACTAGGACCATAGTGATCACACCCTGGTGATTCCCACACTGGGACCATAGTGATCACACCCTGGTGATTCCCACACTAGGACCATAGTGATCACACCCTGGTGATTCCCACACTAGGACCATAGTGATCACACCCTGGTGAGCTGCACACTGGGACCATAGTGATCACACCCTGGTGAGCTGCACACTAGGACCACAGTGATCACACCCTGGTGATTCCCACACTAGGACCATAGTGATCACACCCGGGTGATTCCCACACTGGGACCACAGTGATCACACCCTGGTGATTCCCACACTAGGACCATAGTGATCACACCCTGGTGATTCCCACACTAGGACCACAGTGATCACACCCTGGTGATTCCCACACTAGGACCATAGTGATCACACCCTGGTGATTCCCACACTAGGACCATAGTGATCACACCCTGGTGATTCCCACACTAGGACCATAGTGATCACACCCTGGTGATTCCCACACTGGGACTGTAGTTATCAGACCCTAGTGATTCTCACACGACTATAGTGATCAGAACCTGGCTATATTAACATAGAAACATAGACAATAGGTGCAGGAGGAGGCCATTCGGCCCTTCGAGCCAGCACCGCCATTCATTGTGATCATGGCTGATCGTCCCCTATCAATAACCCGTGCCTGCCTTCTCCCCATATCCCTTGACTCCACTAGCCCCTAGAGCTCTATCTAACTCTCTCTTAAATCCATCCAGTGATTTGGCCTCCACTGCCCTCTGTGGCAGGGAATTCCACAAATTCACAACTCTCTGGGTGAAAAAGTTTTTTCTCACCTCAGTCTTAAATGACCTCCCCTTTATTCTAAGACTGTGGCCCCTGGTTCTGGACTCCCCCAACATTGGGAACATTTTTCCTGCATCTAGCTTGTTCAGTCCATTTATAATTTTATATGTTTCTATAAGATCCCCCCTCATCCTTCTAAACCCCAGTGAATACAAGCCTAGTCTTTTCAATCTTTCCTCATATGACAGTCCCGTCATCCCAGGGATCAATCTCGTGAACCTACGCTGCACTGCCTCGCTAGTACTATAGCGATCAGACCCTTGTGATTCCCACACGAGTATAGTGATCACATCCTGGTGAATGGCACACTAGGACTATAGCACTCTGATGATTCGCACACTTAGCCTATAGTGATTCCCACACTACTATAGTGATCAGACTCCAGTGAACTGCACACTAGTATAGTGATCAGACGCTGGTGATTCCCACACTAAGGCTATAGTGCCTCCCACACTAGGACCATAGTGATCAGACGCTGGTGATTCTCACACTAAGGCTATAGTGCCTCCCACACTAGTATAGTGATCAGACGCTGGTGATTCCCACACTAAGGCTATAGTGCCTCCCACACTAGTATAGTGACCAGACGCTGGTGATTCCCACACTAAGGCTATAGTGCCTCCCACACTAGGACCATAGTGACCAGACCCAGGTGATCTAGATTACCGACTCCACCTGCCACTGCGGTGCCCCATTGTGCCGGTCCCCTCGCTGTAGCCAGTGCCAGGGTGCCACGTTCAGGAGGGCTCCCCTGCCCACTCTCCCCGGAGCGCTGTGACTGTACCTGTGTCGAAGCCCTGGTCCATCCTCTCGATGAAGTCCCGTGCGCTGGCACTCTTGGCAGCGGCTGCCACGTCTGCCTGCGGGCAGTGCTCCAGCCCGTAGCGGATGTTGTCCCGTACCGACAGCGCAAAGAGTGTCGGCTCCTGACTCACCAGCGCCACCTGTGGAGAAACGACAGCAGCTGCCTCAGGGAGCTGGCACCACAGGGGTACAGTGTACACGGGGCACATGGGGGTGGTACAGTGTACACGGGGCACATGGGGGTGGTACAGTGTACACGGGGCACATGGGGGCACTGGGTGTACACGTGTAGCATGGGGGCACTGGGTGTACACGTGTAGCATGGGGGCACTGGGTGTACACGTGTAGCATGGGGGCCCATTGTACACACTGGGATGTCAGGACTGTCCTATGAAGAAAGACTGGATAGACTCAGTTTATACTCTCTAGAAGTTAGGAGATTGAGGGGGGATCTTATAGAAACATACAAAATTCTTAAGGGGTTGGACAGGCTAGATGCAGGAAGATTGTTCCCGATGTTGGGGAGGTCCAGGACAAGGGGTCACAGCTTAAGGATAAGGGGGAAATCCTTTAGGACCGAGATGAGAAATACTTTTTTCACACAGAGAGTGGTGGGTCTCTGGAATTCTCTGCCACAGAGGATAGTTGAGGCCAGTTCATTGGCTATATTTAAGAGGGAGTTAGATGTGGCCCTTGTGGCTAAGGGGATCAGGGGGTATGGAGAGAAGGCAGGTACAGGATACTGAGTTGGATGATCAGCCATGATCATATTGAATGGCGGTGCAGGCTCGAAGGGCCGAATGGCCTACTCCTGCACCTATTTTCCATGTTTCTATGTGTCACACAGGGTCAGGCCTTGTATATGTGTCACACCGGGGGTGGCACTGAATGTACACGTACGACAAACAGGGACTTAAATTGTTGAAATTCTCTGCAGCTCAGATTCAGTTTCTCTGTTTTCTCTAGTTTAGGGGGGGGGGGGGGGGGTTGTTTTTTCCTTTTTTGTCGTTTTGTCTTTTTGTTTTTTTATATATGTTTTCTTACAAACATTGAACTATATTTACCTAGAGACCGGGCGGTCTATATTCAATGTGTATTTCGACACTGGTCTCATATTTAGGGTATACCTGTGATTAATGTAATCCTGATCCCATGTAGCAATATCATTGTCAGATTTTGCATTATTGTTTTGTTGTTGCTTTGTTTTTGGAAAAAAAGCGAATAAAAAGATTTTAAAAGAAAATAGTGTACACAGGGGCATGCCTTGTACATGTATCACACTGGGGGTGGCACTAAGTGTACACGTGTCACATGGGGTGCACACTGTATAAATGTGTCACACACGGCGAGGCATCGAATGTAGACGTGTCGAATGGGGGCACACTGTTTGCACATGTCACATGTTGGCACTGTGTACATGTATCACACACGGGGGGCACTGTGTGTACATGTATCACACACGGGGGGGCACTGTGTGTACATGTATCACACGGGGCACACTGTGTACATGTATCACACAGGGGGGGCACTGTGTGTACATGTATCTTATGGGGATACACTGTGTACACATCACATGTCGGCTCTGAGTGCGCAAATGTGTCACACAGGGGCACTGAATGTCTACACAAGTGACAAGATGGCACAGTGTGTACATAGAAACATAGAAAATAGGTGCAGGAGGAGGCCATTCGGCCCTTCGAGCCAGCGCCGTCATTCATTGTGATCATGGCTGATCGTCCCCTATCAATGTTGCCTGGGTTCCAGCAACTAAGTTACAGAGAAAGGTTGAACAAGTTAGGTCTTTATTCTTTGGAGCGCAGAAGGTTAAGGGGGGACTTGATTGAGGACTTTAAAATGATGAAAGGGATAGACAGAGTTGACGTGGATAAGCTTTTCCCATTGAGGGTAGGGAAGATTCAAACAAGAGGGCATGACATGAGAATTAAGGGACAGAAGTTTAGGGGTAACATGAGGGGGAACTTCTTTACTCAGAGAGTGGTGGCTGTGTGGAATGATCTTCCAGCAGAAGTGGTGGAGGCAGGATTGATTTTAACATTTAAAAGTAAAGTGGATAGGTATATGGACGGGAAGGGAATGGAGGGGTATGGTCTGAGTGCAGGTAGATGGGACTAGGGGAAAATAAATGGTCGGCATGGACTGGAAGGGCCGAGAGGGCCTGTTTCCGTGCCGTTATTGTTATATGGTTATATAGTTATAACCCGTGCCTGCCTTCTCCCCATATCCCTTGACCCCATCAGCCCCTAGAGCTCTATCCAACTCTCTCTTAAATCCATCCAGTGACTTGGCCTCCACTGCCCTCTGTGGCAGGGAATTCTACAAATTCACAACTCTCTGAGTGAAAAAGTATTTTTTCACCTCAGTCTTAAATGACCTCCCCTTTATTCTAAGACTGTGGCCCCTGTTTCTGGACTCACCCAAAATTTTGACAATTTTTCCTGCATCTAGTTTGTCCAGTCCTTTTATAATTTTATATGTTTCTATAAGATCCCCCCTCATCCTTCAGAGGTACTCAGTGTGTACGAGTGTTACACAAGACACTGTCCACCACCCGCCCACTCACTGTCTACTGACCCCTCACTGACCACTGACCCCCCCTTCACTGCCCTTTGACACCCCCCCCCACTGTCCCAGTGTAACCCCCATGTGCCCCCTGACCCTCAGTGCCCCCTGACCTTTCTGTGGTAGTACTTGTGCTCGTACTCCTGGATGGGGCGCCCGTCCAGCAGGATTTGGCCAGACTGAGGCTCGTAGAAACGCTGCAGGAGGCTGACACAGGTGGTCTTCCCCCCTCCCGAGGGTCCCACCAGGGCCGTCACCTCCCCGGCCCGCACCTCGAACGACACGCCCTGCAAACACAGAGGAAGAATGAGCAATAGAACAAAGCACCCAATCCCTGCGATGTTGCCAGTAGCCCCGTGCCCAAGGGTAGGTGACCCTCTCTCCCTCCCCTCGCTCCCAACAGCCTTTCACCAGGACAATAGACAACAGACATCAGACAACAGACAACAGACAATAGGTGCAGGAGGAGGCCATTTGGCCCTTCGAGCCAGCACCACCATTCATAGAAACATAGAAATTAGGTGCAGGAGTAGGCCATTTGTCCCTTCGAGCCAGCACCACCATTCAATGTGATCATGGCTGATCATCCCCAATCAGTACCCCGTTCCTGCCTTCTCCCCATATCCCCTGACTCCGCTATTTTAAGAGCCCTACCTAGCTCTCTCTTTAAAGCATCCAGAGAACCTGCCTCCACCGCCCACTGAGGCAGAGAATTCCACAGACTCACCTCTCAATGGTGTCACTTTCAATCACTGGTGCTATGGTACACCAGTCATTGAAAGTAGGCGTGCAGGTGCAGCAGGCAGTGAAGAAAGCGAATGGTATGTTAGCTTTCATAGCAAAGGGATTTAAGTATAGGAGCAGGGAGGTTCTACTTCAGTTGTATAGGGTCTTGGTGAGACCACACCTGGAGTATTGTGTACAGTTCTGGTCTCCAAATCTGAGGAAGAACATTATTGCCATAGAGGGGATGCAGGGAAGGTTCACCAGACTGATTCCTGGGATGTCAGGACTTCCATATGAAGAAAGACTGGATAGACTTGGTTTATACTCTCTAGTATTTAGGAGATTGAGAGGGGATCTTATAGAAACTTACAAAATTCTTAAGGGGTTGGACAGGCTAGATGCAGGAAGATTGTTCCCGATGTTGGGGAGGTCCAGGACAAGGGGTCACAGCTCAAGGATAAGGGGGAAATCCGTTTGGACCGAGATGAGAAGGACTTTTTTCACACAGAGAGTGGTGGGTCTCTGGAACTCTCTGCCACAGAGGGTAGTTGAGGCCAGTTCATTGGTTATATTTAAGAGGGAGTTAGATGTGGCCCTTGTGGCTAAAGGGATCAGAGGGAATGGAGAGAAGGCAAGAACGGGTACTGATTGGGGATAATCGGCCATGATCACATTGAATGGCGGTGCTGGCTCGAAGGGCCAATTGGTCTACTCCTGCACCCATTGTCTGTTGTCTAAACGTTATACCCTTATCATGTATCTATACACTGTAAATGGGTGGATTGTAATCATGTATTGTCTTGCTGCTGACTGTCCGTACACATCAAAAGCTTTTCACTGTGGAGGCCATTATTTCACGATACACGTGACAATACACAAACTAATGATCCATCGTGACATTACCTGTAAAACCTGGACGTCGGGCTTGGTTGCGTAGGTGAAAGACACGTCCTTGAACTCCAGGTGACCCTGCAGAGATTCTGGCGCCAATGTCCCGTCATTGTGAACCCTGGGCTCACGGTCGAGGTATTCACAGACTTTCTCCGCTGCTCCCACGGAATGGGTCATTTCCGAATACGCGTAGATCAGAGTCTGTGCAGTGAGAAAGCAGCGCGGTGGTCAAGGTGGACACGGGAATAAGGCAGCACACACACACACACACAGAGGGACGTCTCCAGCACCGAGTGTACCACTCTCATGTACACACACTCACACACACACAGATGTCTCCAGCACCGAATGCACCACTCTCATGTACACACACTCACACACACACACACAGAGGGACGTCTCCAGCACCCAGTGCACCACTCTCATGTACACACACACACTCACTCACACACAGAGGGACGTGTCCAGCACCCAGTGCACCACTCTCATGTACACACACTCACACACACACAGAGGGACGTGTCCAGCACACCGAGTGCACCACTCTCATGTACACACTCACACACACAGACACAGAGATGTCTCCAGCACCGAATGCACCACTCTCATGTACACACACTCACACACACTTAGATACCTCCCCAACACCGAATTCAACACTCTCACCACACACTCACTCATACACACACACATACACAGAACCCTCCTCAGCACCGAGTGCACCACACACATGAACACACACTCACACATACACACACACACACACACACAAAGCATGCACACACAGACCTCCCCAGCACCGAATGCAACACACACACACAGACCTCCCCAGCATCGAGTGCACCACACTCATGTACACACACTCACACATACACACACTCACATACACACACTCACACACAGAGACCTCCCCAGCATCGAGTGCACCACACTTTCATACACACACACACACACACCAGCATCGAGTGCACACACACACACACACACACACACACACACACACACACACACACACACACACACACACACACACACACACACACACACACACACACACACACATCCCCAACACCGGTCCTGCCAGCAGACCCCAATACTCCGCCCCGGATCAACTGGAAGAGCAGCGGGAAGGGAACATACCCGCACATAGTCCCCAAAGTCCATCTGGTAGAGGATGAAGGCGATGAGGTTTCCGCTGGTCATCTGCCCATCGTTCACCAGCAGCTGCCCGCAGTACAACATGACCACTTGCATCAGGAGCTGTGTGAGCTGTGTAAACACAGGAGCAGGGAGAGGGCAGGGTCAGACACACACACACACACACACACACACACACAAAAAAAGGAGGGGCTAGCAGGAATGGCTCGTACAACACACAACAATTGCTTCACTTTCAGTCTGGAGTGTGATAGAGCGATTTTGAAGTGGCGACCAAGAGGATTGATGAGGGCAGGGCAGTGGGCTTTGTCTAAATGGACTTTAGCACAAACTCTGACAAGGTTCCACACGACAGGCTGGTCTGCGAGATTAGATCACGCGGGATTCGAGGACACTGGATAAACCCCGTTTATACTTCACACTGCCTTGGAATAATCAAGGACCAGTCTCACCCAGGTCACTCCCCTCTTCTCCCCTCTCCCATCAGGCAAGAGGTGCAGATGTTTGAGAACGCACACCTCCAGATTCAGGGACAGTTTCTTCCCAGCTGTTCACTAGCAACTGAACCATCCTCTCATCAGCTAGAGTGTGATCTGGACATTCCATCCATCCCATTGGAGACCTTTGAGCTATCTGTAACTGGACTCCAATGTTATATCTTTGCACTAAATGTTACCTTCTATCTATCTATCTATCTATCTATCTATCTATCTACGTATACATAAATAAAACTCTGATCTTGTGATCTTCTGGTTTGTACAATTTTTCTATTTGCGCAAAAACGGTACGGGATAGCGCTACGATTTTTAGTCAACTCACTCACCGTTCTCCTGTGCTGCCAGTGCAATGAGTTTTGTTCCGATCGGGAGTATATTGTAAAAGTTAGCCAGTTTCAAAAATCATAAAAACCGTGCGTGCGCAGATCGATTTCCTCTCCAGCAAGTCAGCGCTGCGCGGATTGGTCTCGTCTGTCACTCTCCAGGATGGTCCGCCCCTTCCTGCGCAATCGTGTCATTACTGGAGCTGAGGGGATGCTGCGGGTGGTCTGCGGAGGTCTCCAACCAGACACCATGTTCGGAGGGACAGGAAGCGGCCCGGCGCAGAATGGGAGAAGTCGGAAAGCCGAGAGTCTGATCCCGGTGGAGGAGACCATCCAGCACCCGCTGTGAGTCCCAAACGCACCGCCATCGCAACGCCCTACAGCTCCAGCCCCTTCCCCTCTGGTCCCCTTTGCGGGCTTCTGCCATCCTCACACGTGATACCCCCTCTCCCCATGGCTCTTTCCCCGTCTTTTGTCCCAGCTCTTCCCCCCACATCACCTACACACCCACACTCTTCGTCGCTAATCCCTGACAAGTGAAGAGGCTGCCAGTCTGAGCTGCAGGAGGCCTGGCCGCATGGCATAGCACTTTGTATATTGTCGCCTATATTTGTAAATTAATGTTGTATTGGGACGGATAAGGCATGACCTGAGGGTTTTCAGGTATTTTGTTGCAGGGTTATGTCTATTTAGGCAGGATTAGAGTCTCCAGTCTGACGGCCCATTGCGAGGCTGGCTGGAGCACTGTTACATTTATTTGTTAGTCGATTCTGGTTCCTGACCGTGTTGTTTAAATCAGATTCGGGTTTTGTCTTCGTTTAACAAAATTAAAGACTTTTTTTCTTAAACTTGAACCTGGTTTAACGGCAGCGCAGCCATTGCTGCTGGTGCTTCCAGGCCGAGCCGAGGATCTGAGGCCTGGCTCAAAGGACGCTGATGGCTGATGCTCCTCCAGGGCACACAAGGACATTTAGGAAGTATACGTGCCAATTGCAGGCAAATGGGATTAGCCCGGAATTCTAACTGAGTTGGCATGGATGAGGTGGTTTGAAAGGCTTGTTTTACTAATGCTGTACGGCTGTAGGGAGGGAGGGAAGGGGAGAGGGAGGGAAGGGGAGAGGGGGGGAAGGGGAGAGGGGGGGGAAGGGGAGAGGGGGGGGAAGGGGAGAGGGGGGGGAAGGGGAGAGGGGGGGAAGGGGAGAGGGGGGGAAGGGGAGAGGGGGGGAAGGGGAGAGGGGGGGAAGGGGAGAGGGGGGGAAGGGGAGAGGGGGGGAAGGGGAGAGGGGGGGAAGGGGAGAGGGGGGGAAGGGGAGAGGGGGGGAAGGGGAGAGGGGGGGAAGGGGAGAGGGGGGGAAGGGGAGAGGGGAGAGGGGGGGAAGGGGAGAGGGGGGGAAGGGGAGAGGGGGGGAAGGGGAGAGGGGGGAAGGGGAGAGGGGGGGAAGGGGAGAGGGGGGAAGGGAAGGGGGGGAAGGGGAGAGGGGGGAAGGGGAGAGGGGGGAAGGGGAGAGGGGGGAGGGGAGAGGGGGGGAAGGGGAGAGGGGGGGAAGGGGAGAGGGGGGGAAGGGGAGAGGGGGGGAAGGGGAGAGGGGGGGAAGGGGAGAGGGGGGGAAGGGGAGAGGGGGGGAAGGGGAGAGGGGGGGAAGGGGAGAGGGGGGGAAGGGGAGAGGGGGGGAAGGGGAGAGGGGGGGAAGGGGAGAGGGGGGGAAGGGGAGAGGGGGGGAAGGGGAGAGGGGGGGAAGGGGAGAGGGGGGGAAGGGGAGAGGGGGGGAAGGGGAGAGGGGGGGAAGGGGAGAGGGGGGGAAGGGGAGAGGGGGGGAAGGGGAGAGGGGGGGAAGGGGAGAGGGAGGGGGAGGGTGAAGGAGTGAGGGGGAGGTAAAGGAGGAGAAGAGAGGGAAGGAAGGATGAAAAGAGGGAAGGCAGGGCTAGAGGGAGGGAGGGGAAAGAGGGAAGGAAGGTAAGGATGCGAGGGAGAGAGAAAGATGGGGACAAATGCTGGTGAGAAAGAGAGATAGAATGGAAAAGAAAGCAAGGGAGAAAGAGAAAGATCAAACGAGAGATGGAAAGTGAGAGAGCTCCTTGCACCTACCCTGTGACACAGGAGGTAGACGGCTGTAGCCAGGTCACGTTTGTTCTTCACCTCGTGCGTTTTCTGCAGCTTCTTCTCAAACAGCTCTGACTCCAGGTCCTCAGCTGCAAAGCTCCTGACAGTTTTTATGGAGGAAACGATCTCGCCGGCCAGCTGGTTCGACTTGGCGATCGAATCCTGAACCTCCCGCATCAGCCTCTGTCCAAAACAAAAGCCATCCTCAGTCCCAGCAACATCCCAGGGAGGAACCCGTTTACAATGGGGGGGGGGGGGGGGGTAGGGGGGTGCAGCATCACAGGTGGACAGGGTGGTGAAGAAGGCTTGTCACATGCTGCCCTTCATCAGTCAGGGTGTTGAATATAAAAGTTACAGTGGCTTGCACAACTTTTCATGCCCCTTGAACTTTCCACATTTTGTCACGTTACAACCCCAACGTAAATGTATTTTATTGGGATTTTATGTGATAGACCAACACAAAGTGGCGCATAATTGTGAAGTGGAAGGAAAATGATACAGATTTGAGGCACTCAGAAGTTTCACCCGAACTCAGCAGATTTGTCGTAACCATATAACAATTACAGCACAGAAACAGGCCTTCTCGGCCCTTCAGTCCGTGCCGAACATTTATTTTCCCCTAGTCCCATCTACCTGCACTCAGACCATACCCCTCCATTCCCTTCCCGTCCATTATACCTATCCACTTTACTTTTAAATGTTAAAATCGATCCTGCCTCCACCACTTCTGCTGGAAGATCATTCCACACAGCCACCACTCTCTGAGTAAAGAAGTTCACCCCTCATGTTACCCCTAAACTTCTGTCCCTTAATTATCAAGTCATGCCCTCTTGTTTGAATCTTCCCTACCCTCAATGGGAAAAGCTTATCCACGTCAACTCTGTCATTCCCTTTCATCATTTTAAAGACCTCAATCAAGTCCCCCCTTAACCTTCTGCACTTCCAAAGAATAAAGACCTAACTTGTTCAACCTTTCTCTGTAACTTAGTTGCTGGAACCCAGGCAACATTCTAGTAATCTCCTCTGTACTCTCTCTATTTTGTTGACATTCCTCCTATAATTAGGCGACCAAAATTGTACACCATACTCCAGAATTGGTCTTACCAATGCCTTGTACAATTTTAACATTATTTCCCTACTCCTATATTCAATGCTCTGATTTATAAAGGCCAGCACACCAAAAGTTTCTTTACCACCCTATCTACATGCGATTCCACCTTCAGGGAACTATGCACAGTTATTCCTGGATCCCTCTGTTCCACAGCATTCCTCAATTCCCTACCATTTACCATAGAGAGAAGGGAGAGAACATTTGTCACCAATGTTTTATCTTTCCCAATGTGAAACATTATTGCAAATATTACATTTATTAAAGTACTGCAAACATTTATATTTTCTTTAACATAAAATGTAATGCCAACACCTTTTCATTCTTTGGAATAATAAATTTGTTAAGCCACAAAAAAATTTAAAAAATAGAAGTTATGTTGCAGTTGTACGAGACAGCATAGCCACATCGAAAAGGTCATTCACCCCTTCGAGCCAGCACCGCCATTCATTGTGATCATGGCTGATCGTCCACTATCAATAACCCGTGCCTGCCTTCTCCCCATATCCCTTGACTCCACTAGCCCCTAGAGCTCTATCCAACTCTCTCTTAAATCCATCCAGTGATTTGGCCTCCACTGCCCTCTGTGGCAGGGAATTCCACAAATTCACAACTCCCTGGGTAAAAAAGTTTTTTCTCAGCTCAGTCTTAAATCACTTCCCCTTTATTCTCAGACTGTGGCCCCTGGTTCTGGACTCACCCAACATCAGGAACATGTTTCCTGCCTCAAGTGTGTAAAAGCCCATAACCATCTTATATGTTTCAATGCGATCTCCTCATCCTTCTAAACTCCAGAGTGTACAAGCCCAGCTGCTCCATTCTCTCAGCATATGACAGTCCCGCCATCCCGGGAATTAACCTGGTGAACCTACGCTGCACTCCCTCAATAGCAAGAATGTCCTTCCTCAAATTAGGGGACCAAAACTGCACACAATACTCCAGGTGTGGTCTCACTAGGGCCCTGTACAACTGCAGAAGGACCTCTTTGCTCCTATATTCGACTCCTCTTGCTATAAAGGCCAACATGCCATTGGCTTTCTTCACTGCCTGCTGTATCTGCATGCTTACTTTCATACTTACCACATGACGCCGGTTGTACACATCCTGAATCAGGAAGGTGAGGGGGGATTCGATGAAGATCAGGAAGGTGAGCTTCCAGGAGAGGCTGAACATGAAGAACACGATTCCCAGTGTGTTCACCAGACTGCGCAGGAAGATGTTGACATTGGCTGCAACAGAGCGGCTCATGAGTGTGGTGTCCGTGGAGAGGCGGCTGGTGATGTCCCCTGCGGACAGAACACACCGCAGATAATGAGGACCATCGTGTACTAGCAGTCCACACACTGTGTTCACCACCTATAATGCATGATAGCTCACTGCAGTGCACAGCAAAATCAATTCCAGTGCCGCAGTTGAAGCAAATGGATACGTCAAATGGTACACTCTGGAGTTTAGAAGGATGAGAGGGGATCTCATTGAAACATATAAAATTGTTAGGGGCTTGGGCATACTAAGGCAGGAAACATGTTCCTAATGTTGGGGGAGTCCAGAACCAGGGGCCACAGTTTAAGAATAAGGAGTAAGCCATTTAGAACGGAGACGAGGAAACACGTTTTCTCACAGAGAGTGGTGAGTCTGTGGAATTCTCTGCCTAAGAGGGCGGTGGAGGCAGGTTCTCTGGATGCTTTCAAGAGAGAGCTAGATACGGCTCTTAAAATAGCAGAGTCAGGGGATATGGGGAGAAGGCAGGAACGGGGTAGTGATTGGGGATGATCAGCCATGATCACATTGAATGGTGGTGCTGGCTCGAAGGGCCGAATGGCCTACTCCTGCACCTATTGTCTGTTGATCACCCGTTCACAGTTCTATGTTATCCCAATTTCTCATCCACTCCCTACACACTAGGGTCATTCACAGAGCGCTAATTCACCTACAAACCCGCACGTCTGTAGGATGCGGGAGGAAACCAGAGCACCCAGAGGAGACCATGTGGTCACTGGGAGAACGTGCAAACTCCACTCGGACAGTACCCAAGGGCAGGATGGAACCCTGGTCTCTGGCGCTGTGAGGCAGCTAGTCTTCCTGCAAAGTCACTGTGCCACCCAGTGTTGCTAATGTTATGGAGTCTGCGTGCTCATGTTGCATAGACTGGCCCACAGGGATGCTGGAACCAACTTGCATTGAGTAGTTCGGAGTGTCAGAGACCCGGTGGCACAGCGGTAGAGTTGCTGCCTCACAGCGCTTGCAGCACCTGGGACCTGGGTTCCATCCTGACTCCGGGTGCTGTCTGTTCACAGTTTGAACATTCTTCCCGTGACCTCTGAGATAGTCGATTTCCTCCCACACTCCAAAGACGTGCAGGGTTGTAGGTTAATTGGCTTGGGTTTATATACTTAGGGTGGAAAATTGGATAAGTAAGTATGCAGTAGATACTAAGATAGGTGGTGTTGTGGATAGTGAAGTAGATTTTCAAAGTCTACAGAGAGATTTGGGCCATTTGGAAGAGTGGGCTGAAAGATGGCAGATGGAGTTTAATGCTGATAAGTGTGAGTTTAATGCTGATAAGTGTGAGGTGCATCTTGGCAGGACAAATTAAAATAGGATGTACATGGTAAATGGTAGGGAATTGAGGAATGCTGTGGAACAGAGGAATCTAGGAATAACTGTGCAAAGTTCCCTGGAGGTGGAATCATAGAAACATAGAAATTAGGTGCAGGAGTAGGCCATTTGGCCCTTCGAGCCTGCACCGCCATTCAATATGAACATGGCTGATCAACTCAGTATCCCGTACCTGCCTTCTCTCCATACCAGGCACGTGCCTTGAGTAATTAATCAGGGCAGGCACTCAGTCCGTTTTTTAAAAAAAATGTAAAAACCGCGCATGAGCAGATTGTTCTCCCCGTTAAATAAATAAATAAATAAAAAGAGTGACATTTCAATTTGCCCAAGGCTTCCTAGTCCAATTGGGGGGACAGTTCCTTTCACAGCGTGTGGAGAATCTGTGCCAGGGGTAAAGTTGTGGGGAGGGCACAAGTGTTGAGAAGGAGGGTGTCGGGGATACTGCCAGCGCTGGAAAGGACACAGAGAACATTTACGAGGAAGATGCCAGGACTAGAGGGTCTGAGCGATATATAGTGGTTGTAGGCTGGACATGTGAGGAACAATGGTGAAAATCGCAAGAAAGTACTTATCACAAAGTACTGGAATCTTCACTCCCTCACCGCTGCCGCAGCTCTCCGGGCGCGAAGCCACGGACTGTAGCTGGGGATAGAAGCAGCTCGGGGAGCGTCCACCGGGACCTGACAGCTGAACTGGCCGCCACTTCAGCGCCTTCTGCCGGCCCGCTCACCTTTGGCAGTGCTCTCCGTCTGAACACCTGTCACCTGCCATTCCCCGACTTCGCTCATGTCAGCGACTTCCTGCAAATCCTTAAATTCCCACAGCCGAGTAACCTCAATCGTGCTGTCGGACTTTAAGGACATGAGTGAGGCCAGCGAGCGGCAGGAGAGAGGTTTTTAGATGGAGAGCTGCCAGAGGTGGGCGGGTGGTTCTGGAGCTAAGGTGGCGGCTGGTTCCGCTGTCCGGCCCGGCGGCCGCTCGAGCTACTTCTCTCTCTCTCTCCCCCCCCCCCCCCCCGCCTCAGAGCAGTGTCATTTCACGCCCCCTTGCAAGGAACGTCGCAAGTGGATGCCCCCGACCCCTCATTCATAACATTTGTGCCCTCCCTGCAACTTTACCCCGGGCCAGGCTCCCCAAACGCTGTAAAAGGAGCTCTCCCACTCCCACACCCCCCCACACCCCGGCAAATACGGTATTTAAAAAAATCACAAAATGTACTTACCCCATCATTGGGACACGACAAACCATGGTTGAAAACCCCGCCAATAAACTTGCGCTGCGCATGCGCAGTATGATGCTGCGCATGCGCAGTGCTACAAAGGCAGAATTTCTGCTGCCTTCAGCCCCGATTAAAATTGACGGCTCAGGCAGCGCTGACGGCACGTGGGCTGCACAGAGCTTCCCGTGTTACAAGCACTGCGGGTGAAAGGCACGGAGAATTATGCCTACCTAAGAGATCAGTCTCTTACATAGGCATAATTCTCCCATGCCTTTACTAGTTATATTTAATAATTGCCATTTCATAATTTTAGTCAGGGTAGGCAGTGCCTACCTTGCCTACCCTGACGGCACGTGCCTGCTCCATACCCTCTCATCCCCTTAGCCACAAGGGCCACATCTAACTCCCTCTTAAATATAGCAAGTAGATAGGGTGGTAAAGAAAGCTTTTGGTGTGCTGGCCTTTATAAATCAGACCATTGAATATAGGAGTAGGGTGTAATGTTAAAATTGTACAAGGCATTGGTGAGACCAATTCTGGAGTATGGTGCACAATTTTGGTCACCTCATTATAGGAAGGATGTCAACAAAATAGAGAGAGTACAGAGGAGATTTACTAGAATGTTGCCTGGGTTCCAGCAACTAAGTTACAGAGAAAGGTTGAACAAGTTAGGTCTTTATTCTTTGGAGCGCAGAAGGTTAAGGGGGGACTCGATTGAGGTCTTTAAAATGATGAAAGGGATAGACAGAGTTGACGTGGATAAGCTTTTCCCATTGAGGGTAGGGAAGATTCAAACAAGAGGGCATGACATGAGAATTAAGGGACAGAAGTTTAGGGGTAACATGAGGGGGAACTTCTTTACTCAGAGAGTGGTGGCTGTGTGGAATGAGCTTCCTGCAGAAGTGGTGGAGGCAGGATCGATTTTAACATTTAAAAGTAAAGTGGATAGGTATATGGACGGGAAGGGAATGGAGGGGTGTGGTCTGAGTGCAGGTAGATGGGACTAGGGGAAAATAAATATTCGGCACGGACTGGAAGGGCCGAGAGGGCCTGTTTCCGTGCTGTAATTGTTATATGGTTATAAGTGTAAATTATCCCTAGTATGTGTAGGATAGTGATAAACTGTGGGGATCGCTGCACAGCGCGGGCTCGGTGGGCCAAAGGGCACGTTTCCGTGCTGTAACTCTCTTAAAAGAAATCCTGATATGTATATAAGATTATGAGCAGCACAGATAGGGTAGACAATCAGAACCTTATTCTCCAGGGTGGAAATGTCAAGGTCTAGAAGGCACCGCTTTAATCTGAGAGTGAAAGTTTAAAGGAGATGTGTGGGGCAAAGTGTTTTACATGGAGACTAGTGGGGTCCTGGAACGGATTGCATTGTGTAGTGGTGGAGGCAGATATGATAGAGCATTGAAAAGGCTTTTGGATCGGCATGTGGATAAGCGGGGAATGGAGCAATATGGATCATGTGTTGGCTGCAAGACACCGCAGCGAGACTCCTGACGGGCACCCGGAAAAGGGACCACATCACCCCGATCCTGGTCTCTCTCCACTGGCTCCCTGTGTGGTTCCGAATCAACTTCAAGACCCTCCTCTATGTCTACAAAGCCCTTCACGAGCTCGCCCCCACCTACATCAAAAGTCTGCCCACCCACCACACCACCTCCAGGTCCCTCAGATCGGCCGACTTGGGGTTACTGAACATCCTAGGTATGTCTAGGCATAAGCTCAGGGGGGACTGACCGACCGACTGCACCTTTGCGGTTGCAGCTCCTAGACGTGGAACAGCAGCCCCCTTGCTTCTTGGTTACTTGGTCCTCCAAAATATTCCAACTGGAATTTAAACTGGAGGTGGTGAAGGGAGGGGTTTAGCCAGAGAGGGTTATTGGGAAGAAAGTGCCACTTTAAATTTAGTTGCATCTGGCTGGGCAACTGTGGCTTGGTGGAGATTATTCCGTGCTTTAATAGTGCGTGGAAAGAACGAATTGCTGTACACATCTGTCTTTGAGGCTGGGACCACAAATTGGATCGAATGCCCTCGTCTGCTCCTAATTGGTTTGGGGTTGGTGTAGGTCTTGTGATCTATGTCTACCTGACCATTTAACATTTTGTAAAAACAGGTCAAACGGTGAGCTTCACGTCTGTCTTGGAGAGGGTTCCACCCCGCCCAGAGAATTCAGAAGTGTGGTGACACTCTCTTCTCTCTCGTAGGTGTTAGTAACAAATCGAGCGGCCTGTCTTTGGACACGTTCGATGGATGAAATGTTTTTATCTGTGTATGGGTCCCAAGCTGCCATCAGAACTGCCACCTCCATCGATTCCTTTAAGTCGAGACTTAAAACTCATCTCTACTCCCAAGCCTTTCTTGATGTCCTCTGAGCGAGGGCTATATGTATGTAGTGATGTTTGTATTTAATCTATGAACCACTGTTGTATAACGTTAGTACCTCCACCAATGTAAAGCACTTTGGCCAACGAGAGTTGTTTTTTTAAATGTGCTATAGAAATAAAAGTGACTTGTCTTGACTGATCTGGAAGTTAAATCCAGGGGGAGATAGCCAACTGGATTGAGGAGGGACTCGACCTGAAATGTTACCTATCCATTTTCTCCAGAGATGTGTCTATATATGACTGGATATAGAATTGGCATCATGAAATGAAGCAGAGGGTGGTGGTGGCAGGTTGCTTGAGGGATTGAAGCCCTGTGACCTGTAGTGTGGTTCAGGGTGCAATGCTGGGCCCTTTACTGCTGGAGGTTTAGATCACCAAGCATTCGACCAGCCAGGCAGCACATCTGGGAACATCGGCAACCCTCGAACTAAAGGGTCAGGGAAGAGGCTGCCCCAGGGAGCAGTCAGATCAGGGAGTGGTTTAAACAGTATTGAGGGCAGGCTGCGGGGAGGAGCAGGCGTTGAGTGTGATCACTATTGTAATATTGGCACCTGCTTGTTACAGGCAGACTGTGGAAGGTGAATGCTCAACTGCATGTGCGTGTGGGTGCTAACTGTCACGAGCAATGGAAATCTGATGAAGGGTCCCAACCCGAAATGTCACCAATCCTTTCTCTCCAGTGATGCTGCCTGACGCGCTGAGTTGCGCCAGCACTTGGTGTCTATCTTTGGTCCAAGGTTCGATGTTCATTTCGCTGGCTGATCAAGGTAAGTGTGTCAAAAGCCTTCTTAGAGTCATCGAGGCATAGAGTGATACAGCATGGAAACAGGCCCTTCAGCCCAACTTGCCCACACCGGCCAACATGTCCCAGCTACACTAGTCCCACTGGCCTGCATTTGGTTCATATCCCTTCAAACATATCCTATCCATGTCTAACTGTTTCATAAACATTGCGATACTCCCAGCCTCAACTACCTCCTCTGGCAGCTCTTTCCACAAACCCACCACCCTTTATATGAAAAAGTTACACCTCAGATTCCTATTAAATCTTTTCCACCTCACCTTAAACTTATGTCTGGTCCTTGATTAACCTATTATACACAATGGGTGCAGGAGCAGGCCATTCGGCCTTTCGAGCCAGCACCACCATTCAATGTGATCATGAATGATCATCCCCAATCAGTACCCCGTTCCTGCCTTCTCCCCATATCCCCTGACCGCTATCTTTAAGAGCTCTCTCTAACTCTCTCTTGAAAGCATCCAGAGAACCTGCCTCCACCGCCCTCTGAGGCAGAGAATTCCACAGACTCACAAGTCTCCGCGTGCCAACGTTTTTCCTCCTCTCCGTTCTAAATGGCTTACCCTTTATTCTTGAACTGTAGCCCCTTGGTTCTGGACTCCCCCAACACCTGGAACATGTTTCCTGCCTCTAGCATGTCCAACATCATCATTTGAGAGTCCCGCCATCCCGGGAATTAACCTTGTAAACCTACGCTGCACTCCCTCAATAGCAAGAATGTCCTTCCTCAAATTTGGAGACCAAAACTGCACACAATACTCCAGGTGTGGTCTCACTAGGGCTCTGTACAACTGCAGAAGGACCTCTTTGTGCCTAAACTCAACTCCTCTTGCTATGAAGGCCAACATGCCATTCACTTTCTTCCCTGCTGCTGTACCTGCATGCTTACTTTCAGTGATTGATGTACAAGGACCCCCAGGTCTCGCTGTACTTCCCCTTTTCCCAACTTGACACCATTTATATAATAATCTGCCTTCCAGTTTTTGACACCAAAGTGGATAACCTCACATTTATACACATTAAACTGCATCAGCCATGTATCTGCCCATTCACCCAACCTGTCCAAGTCACCCTGCATTCTCATAGCATCCTCCTCACAGTTCACACTGCCACCCAGCTTTGTGTCATCTACAAATTTGCTAATGTTACTTTTAATCTCTTCAACCAAATCATTAATATAGAAACATAGAAATATAGAAAATAGGTGCAGGAGTAGGCCATTCGGCCCTTCGAGCCTGCACCACCATTCAATATGATCATGGCTGATCATCCAACTCAGTATCCTGTACCTGCCTTCTCTCCATACCCCCTGATCCCTTTAGCCACAAGGGCCACATCTAACTCCCTCTTAAATATAGCCAACGAACTGGCCTCAACTACCTTCTGTGGCAGAGAATTACAGATATTCACCACTCTCTGTGTGAAAAATGTTCTCGGTCCTAAAAGATTTCCCCCTTATCCTTAAACTGTGACCCCTTGTCCTGGACTTTCCCAACATCGGGAACAATCTTCCTGCATCTAGCCTGTCCATCCTCTTAAGGATTTTGTAAGTTTCCAATCCCTTGAGAATTTTGTAAGTTTCTATATGATCCCCCCTCAATCTTCTAAATTCTAGCAAGTACAAGTCAAGTCTATCCAGTCTTTCCTCATACGAAAGTCCTGACATCCCAGGAATCAGTCTGGTGAACCTTCTCTGTAGTCCCTCTATCGCAAGAATGACTTTCCTCAGATATTGTAAATGGCTGCGGTCCCAGCACCGAGCCTTGCGGTACCCCACTAGTCACTGCCTGCCATTCTGAAAGGGACCCGTTAATCCCTACTCTTTGTTTCCTGGCTGCCAACCAATTTTCTATCTATGTCAGCACTGTACCAAGTGCTCTAATTTTGCCCACTAATCTCCTATGTGGGACCTTATCAAATGCTTTCTGAAAATCCAGGTACACTACATCCACTGGCTCTCCCTTGTCCATTTTCCCAGTTACATCCTCAAAAAATTCCAGAAGGTTAGTCAAGCATGATTTCCCCTTTGTAAACCCATGCTGACTCGGACCGATCCTGTTACTGCTATCCAAATGTGCGGCTACTTCATCTTTTATAATTGACTCAGGCATGTTCCCCACCACCGATGTCAGGCTTACTGGTCTATAATTCCCTGTTTTCTCTCTCCCACCTTTCTTAAAAAGTGGGATAACATTAGCTACCCTCCAATCCACAGGAACTGATCCCGAGTCTATAGAACATTGGAAAATTATTTTTTGGAGCCACTTCCTTAAGTACCCTGGGATGTAGACCATCAGGCTCTGGGGATTTATCAGCCTTCAGTCCCCAGTCTATCCAATACCATTTCCTGCCTAATGTGGATTTCCTTCACTCTGTCACCCTAGGTCCTCTGGCCACTAGTACATCTGGGAGATTGTTTGTGGCCTCCTTAGTGAAGACGGATCCAAAGTACCTGTTCAACTCGTCTGCCATTTCCTTGCTCCCCATGATAAAATTCACCCTTTACAGTCTTCAAGGGTCCAACTTTGGTCTTAACTAATTTTTTCCTCTTCACATACCTAAAGAAGCTTTTACTATCGTCCATTATATTCTTGGCTAGCTTACCTTCGCACCTCATCTTTTCTTCCCGTATTGCCTTTTTAGTTATCTTCTGTTGTTCTTTAAAAGTTCCCCATTCCTCTTGCTTCCCGCTCATCTTTGCTACGTTGTACTTCTCTTTTATTTTTATACTGTCCCGAACGTCCCTTGTCAGCCACGGTTGCCCCTTACTCCCCTTGGAATCTTTCTTCCTCTTTGGAATGAACTGATCCTGCACCTTCTGTATTATTCCCAGAAATACCTGCCATTGTTGTTCCACTGTCATCCCTGCTAGTGTATCTTTCCAGTCAACTTTGGCCAGCTCCTCCCTCATGGCCCCATAGTCCCCTTTGTTCAACTGTAATACTGACACCTCCGATTTACCCTTCTCCCTCTCATAGAAACATAGAAAAATAGGTGCAGGAGTAGGCCATTTGGCCCTTCGAGCCTGCACCGCCATTCAATGTGATCATGGCTGATCATCCAACTCAGTATCCCGTACCTGCCTTCTCTCCATACCCCCTGATCCCTTCGGCCACAAGTGCCACATCTAACGCCCTCTTAAATATAGCCAATGAACTGGCCTCAACTACCTTCTGTGGCAGAGAGTTCCAGAGACTCACCACTCTCTGTGTAAAGAATGTTTTCCTCATTTCAGTCCTAAAGGAATTCCCCCTTATCCTTAGACTGTGACCCCTTGTTCTGGACTCCCCCAACATCGGGAACAATCTTCCAGCATCTAGCTTGTCCAACCCCTTAAGAATTTTGTAAGTTTCTATAAGATCCCCCCTCAATCTTCTAAATTCCAGCGAGTACAAGCCGAGTCTATCCAGTCTTTCCTCATGTGAAAGTCCTGACATCCCAGGAATCTCAAATTGTAGATGAAAACTTATCATATAATGTTCACCACCTCCTTATGGCTACTTTACCTCAAGTTCCCTTATCAAATCCGGTTCATTATACATCTCTAAATCCAAAATTGCCTTCTCCCTGGTCGGCTCTAGTGTAAGCTGATGTAAGAATCCATCACGAAGGCACTGCACAAACTCCCTTTCTTGGGGTCCAGTACCAACCTGATTTTCCCAGTCTACCTGCGTGTTGAAATCTCCCATAATAACCACAGCATTACTTTTGCTACATGCCAATTTTATCAACTTGCGCCCTATGCCCAGGCTACTGTTTGGGGGCCTGTAGATAAGTCCCGAATCAACCCATGTCCATCTAAATGCCCGTTAATCCTATCCATCAGAATACTCTCCAGTAACTTCCCAACAATGGATGTTAGGCTCATCGCCCAATCTAATTTCAACACCATTTTGGGGACTATGTATTTGCAGTCCTGCATCCCTCTGCTCTACACATCCCTCAAGGCCCAGCCATTGACTACAAAGGTCCTGCCCTGGTTTGACATCCCATACTGCAAAACCTTGCACTTATCTCCATCAGCCATTCTTCAGCCCATATGACCAGCTGATCAAGATCCAACTATCATTCTTGAGAAAGGAGGCCTAATAAAGTCCCATGTTCATATGTTCTAGGAGCAGAATTAGGCCATTCGGCCCATCAAGTCTACCCTGTCTTTCAATCTTGGATGATTTATCTTTCCCTCTCAACCCCGTTCTCCTGAATTCTCCCCAACCCTCTGACACCTGTACCAATGAACTCTCCACCGTATAAATATCTGTTCATAGCCGTCCGTGCAATGAATTCTGCAGATTCACCACCCTTTGACTGAAGAAATCCCTTCTCATCCCGTCCAAAGGAACGTCCGGATAGACTCGGCTTGTACTCGCTAGAATTTAGAAGATTGAGGGGGGATCTTATAGAAACTTACAAAATTCTGAAGAAGGGTCTCGACCCGAAACGTCGCCTATCTCCTTCGCTCCTTAGATGCTGCTGCACCCGCTGAGTTTCTCCAGCCTTTTGTGTACCCAAAATTCTTAAGGGGTTGGACAGGCTAGATGCAGGAAGATTGTTGCCAATGTTGGGAAGTCCAGAACAAGGGGTCACAGTCTAAGGATAAGGGGGAATTCCTTTAGCACCGAGATGAGGAAAACATTTTTCACACAGAGAGTGGTGAATCTCTGGAATTCTCTGCCACAGAAGGTAGTTGAGGCCAGTTTATATGAGGCTATATTTAAGAGGGAGTTAGATGTGGCCCTTGTGGCTAAAGGGATCAGGGGTATGGAGAGAAGGCAGGTACGGGATACTGAGTTGGATGATCAGCCATGATCACATTGAATGGCGGTGCAGGCTCGAAGGGCGGAATGGCCTACTCCTGCACCTAATTTCAATGTTTCTATTCTGAGGCTACAGCCTCTCATCTAGACGCTCCTGTTAGTGGAAACATCCTCTCCACATTCACTCTATCCTGGTATCTCTCTATTCTAGCATTATTTGAGTCTCAGATCTATACAGCATACAAACTGGCCCTTCAGCCCATCTTGTCCAGCACTGTGTGTGTGTGTGTGTGTGTGCGCGAGTAATGGCAGCCTCGCAGCACCAGGTAGCTGCAGCGACATTGGGCAGTGTCGCTGTATCCTTACCAGTCTTGGTGGCATCAAAGAATGCGATCTCCTGCTGCACCAGGGAGGAGAAGAGCAGAGCTGACTGCGGATGCGTTTGCTCAGCCTATACATGGTGAACGTGAAGAGACCTCCGCGCACACCGGCTGCAATGGAACTGACAACACAAGCCCCACGTTCAGTATGTGAGCTAGTCTCAGCGTCAGTAGACCCCACGACCTCCTTGCTCTTTATTTTCAAAGATACAGCTCAGAAACTTGCCCTGCGGCCCACCGGCTCCATGCCCACCGTTCTATGTTATCCC